>VUQI01019550.1:0-11611 GCA_015106735.1 Paratilapia polleni | reverse complement strand
ACTGTGTGAGTTAGCAGACTTATCAATATCACAACTTTATCATTAAGACACGGGAGAATCTGATGGATTATAATCGAGTATTTCATTGAATTAATGTTTAAATTTGCATCAGACAGTTTTAGTTTTTAGTCTTTCAGCTGCAGCCCTGATGGTGTTTAAGGGTCTGAGAGCAAGTAAAGAATAAATACAAAAACAGAATTCAAATGTAGGCTTAGTCTAAGTGTGATTGATATAAATTCCACAAGTACAAGTTTGTATATTAATGCTTATAGAACAACAAAATTGTTGTAAAATGTTTTGCAGCCAACAGGAAAAAAAAACAAGGAAAGTTACATCTAAAAATCTATATTTATTACTGATGCTCATCAGAGAAACACAAAGACATTAGATGCTATTAAAAATCTAGTAATCTAGACCTTCCTATAGGAGGCAAAGAGGTCCGAGGGATCTTCCAGGAATGGTGACGCTATTTTCTGGAGAATTGATTGGTCTGTAGGCAGTGATTTCATACCTGTTGATCTCTAATCTGGAACCTAACTTGCTTGCAGCATAAGTTACCATGGAGATACACCCCGGTAAGCAGTGAACCAGCTTCCTAGTACAGAAAATCCAGGGTTAAGCCCAAAGTTACCTGGATAAGACAAAATCCTGCTTCGTAGTACAGGCCTCTGGTGGGTTGTGGACTAGCCCACAGTTTGAAATTGGGGCTTTTACCATCTTGTTTTCTTGTTTGTTGAGACTATTTATTGGTTTATTTTACTATATTTGGAGGGTAGAGCTGGGGAGCTAGTGCTGGCTAGCTAGCATGGTTAACAATGTGCGCTGTAATTCACTATATTAACAAAATTCATCAGACAAGTTGAAGAGTTAACTCTTCAGGGTCCGAAGAGTGCCACTCAGAGTGTATGGCAGTACCTGGTTTAGTAGTGGCATGTTTGCATTTTTGTTGCCTAGATATATATTTCTGTCATTATTGCATATATCAATAGCTCACGGGGTGTCATACATGACAAACATAAACTAGGTTTGGCTGATAAGGTAAAAAAAAAAAAAAAAAAGCTCATCTTGATTTGTTATCAGCCTTCATGACAATTCAGAATACCTTTCCCCTGGGCTGAATTTGCAAGTCTGATAAAAGAAAACTGCCACAGCAAGGCTATTAAGCTTTTACAAATTGCCAAAACAGGACCAGCTGTGCAACAATAACTAAATAGCAGCACTTGCAAGGATGGAAGGAAGAAAAAAAAACTTTGCAATAAAATAAAGCATAGCTTGTGGGCAATGTTTAGAGAAAAATATTCATTATAATAACAACAAACTAATGGGTTTCATTTCAGTTTCAGGCTGAGTAAGGTCTCCAGTATGCTGTCATATACAACAGTGTTTGGCCCAGTATGTTAGGTGTGATAAATGAGGGCTTTCCTATAATCAAAGACAGTTACCAGTTCCATTTTTTAAGGAGGATATTACTAGGATGCTTTCAGTCTTTTCATAGCAAGTCTTTTAGAGTCATTCAGCACTGAAAATATTTTGTTAATTCCATAGACTGTGTGTACAAGATGGACATAGCTTTTGGGTCTGAAAAGTGAAGTCAGTGTTAAAGTACCTTCAACCTGCATTCTTTCTAATAGCCAGCTGGGGGTTAGGGTTCCAGCGGCTGCAACAAGAAGCCTTATTGTACAGAGGTCTATAAGAAAACAACCCTACTTCTCAATCAATTTATGACCTCAGTAAAGGCTTTGCTGTTGCCTTTATGGTCTCAATTGATAGTTTCAAGTCTTATTTAATACAGCATGGTTTTCAATTTGTAAAATACAGTCCCATTCAGAGAAAAACAGAGGATAAAATTGGTACTATGTAAGAGTTCAGTGTCCCTTGGTTTCTCAGTCAGATCCTTCCCTCATTTGACACGTCCAGTTTTAAAACACCAAGAATGTGACAGCCAAAATGTTCAGCTGGAGGCTTCAAAGCTGGACTAAATTATCAATGGGCGATTGGTTGTTATGTCAATTTTTATAGTCAGTGGTTAGTCCCATTTAACCTAGAGGAGTTTGTGAAGGATTGCATTGTCCGCTAGTTTCTTTGTCAGCTGGCATGTACTCCAGCCCCACCACAACCCTAAGTTGGATAAGCTATTAAGAAAAATATATGGAGCTATAGATGAAAACCAGTCCTTGTCATTTCATGAATTTGTCATTGCAGCAATGAAGCAAGTAGAATGTTTATCAAACAGCCAAGGATTAAGCCTATCTCACTTCATAGTTCATATTTCACTGACAGAGTGATTTAAGCACATTCCTCAGTGTGGAAAACTGAATAATTTAATGAAACTGATGAATTCAATATATCATCCTGCCATAATGGAAAGTAAGAAAGCTATATGGTTTCAGTATTTACTTGTCAACCAGCACTTTAGATTCAGAAGAATTCGACAAAGAGGGACTTATTAACACCTGAACAAAAACCCTGTAAATTTGCTAAGTTAATAAACTCACCTTGCATGAGTTTTCTCATCAGTTCCACATGGCTGTGTGATGCTATCACAAAAAAAATTTCCTCTTACTCTCCTACTGAAGAGAGACACAGGTTTAAGGTCTGGAAAGAATAAACAATGAATTTAGCTTTGTTACAAATAAGATGTCTAAAGAAAAGCTGAAATACTTGTCATTGCTCCCACTGTTTTTAGGAACAACAGAGTTATAGCTTCCTGAGCATAAAGCCACATTAACCTTACCTAACCACAGTTAAGAGCTGAATTAATAATGCAAGCCTCTTTAACTTTTGCAAGAAGAAATAACAGTTATATTCACAGTATATGATGCTATAATGTGGGTGGTTTACTATAATGTGTCAGTGTCTTCAGACACAGTGTCAGTTAAATAGAATTAAATAGTGCTGTTGTTGGGAGCTATTTTCAGCTTTGAATTAATGCACATTTGGTGCTCTAGAGAGTATTTCTGTCTGCTGCATGGTGTGTGTAGGACTGACTCACAATAAGCAACAGTTCCACTGATCATGGTCATGAAGAACATATCACAGGTGCAGCAGGATAACTCATTGCTGGGTTCTGTTTTTTGTTTTTTTGTTTTTTTTTTGTTTTTGTTTTTTGGTTGTTTTTTTTTGTTTTTTTTGGAAAACAGAGCTGTCTGTCAGAAAAATAAGGTATAACAGGCTTTGACTACACATCAAGTCAAAAATAGCATTAATACTTAAGTGTTGCTGCTAAGAAGTAGTGAAAGCAGACACTAGATACTATACATATTGTTCATATAAGAAAGCGTGTGTGTCTTTAGGCTCCAACATACTGTCTGTGTGTGACATAAGTGTTCTGAACAGCCTGCCAGAGTAACTCAATGCACTGTCCGCTGGCACCTGAGTGCCTGCTGCACACATTAAAAGTCCCCTGCAAACACAACACACTCACTCCTGCTCCATTCACACACACATAGATATTTCTTATGAACTCCCCACCCCAGCACACATCTCTCCTAGTCTCTCTCTCTCCAATGCACCCTTCCCCTTCTTTTCATCTCCCTCGCTTTTCCTCCATTCACCAGATGGCTGACCCATCTGCTCCCCCTCTCTTTCCCTCACTCTCCACCTCCGTCCGTCTCTCTCTCTCCCCCCACTGCTCTGTGCTTCATGTGGTAGACATCCAAGTTCTGTACACACAGGACCCTCAGTTCCCTCTGACGCTGTGAGCTCAACGGGGGTGACTCGCTCTCCTCTTGCAATGATTGCGTATGTTTGTGCGCATCTGTTTGGTTGACAGATTCTCTGTGCGTATGCCCATGTTTTGAAGCCATTTCTGATGCCGGCTCTTCTTGAAACTCATGTGTTTTCTTGTCTCTGTGTGTTGGTGTTTGTGTACACATCTGCTTAGGTAGCCAAATTGGTATGTGTGTGTATTCAGCACACCCACCATCTGTTACAGTATTTCTGCATTTGGAGGGTGTTTGTCTGATTATAGACTAAAATGTGGTTTGCTTGAGTGCAAAGTGTACATGTGATGTTTGTGTTAGCACTGATTTATCTTTATATTTCACAGCTACTCTTTGCTTGACCATTGCTTGAATTAGTAGTTTGACATACTGCGAGTATTCATGTTGACCTTCTTGCTAAGCAGCAAATGAGGAGATGGACACCACTCCCATGTTTATAGACTCTTAACCTATTTAAATTTGGCTGATCTCCCCTTCAACTTTTCTCCTTGTGCACCTCTGGACTGCTTCCAGTACTCCTTCTATGTCTGTCTCACACGCTATAATGGCCATAAGAAGACCCAAGTGTTCAAGCCCGAAGGCTGCACATCAGGTGAGGATCTTTTTTCTATTTTCACAGTTGTGCAACATGAATTCATCCCCAGGGTTGGACTGTCAGTGGGGAGTTGTACTGTAACAGCCTAAGGCATCCAAGGATGATATTCAGCCAAAAGCCACCTGAACTGTGATGTGTGCCACCATGCCATTGTGACATGCAGCGCCAGCACACAGGGCATTGAAAATGCTGCAGCTTTTTGGCCACAACAACATAGTCATCTCTCAGCAGCTACCCTACTTGCCAGATTTCGCTCTCTGTACTTCGTCCTCTTCCCAGTAATAAAATTCAAGTTGAAGGTCACTGTTTTGACATAGTGAAGGAGATCTAGCTTGCCAGGAAACAACTAGCAGAAATGCTGGAAGTGGTCCAGAGCTGCATAAGGAAACTACTTTGAAGGGGGTGAGGGTATATTTAAATTAGGTTACTTTATTTTTATGGGCAAATACACAAAACCTTTTGATTGTACAGCCATCACTTGTTTAGTTTAGTATGACTTAGCATAGACACTTCTTACAAGGGAGACATCTAGCCTAGCTCTGTCTGAAGGTACCAAAATCACTCTCAACTTCTGAAGCCCACTAATTAACAGTGTTGTTGGAGTAACTTGTAATATCCCAGCAAACATATCAACGTTGGATAACCATCAGCTGTTGGTCTTTTCTCCATGTCTACTCTTGGCTGAAAAAAGGTCCAAAATAAAAGCTGTGCCCGACGGGTATGTTTGCTGTCGGCTGGATGCACTTGTTGAACGTCACCTGGACATCCTTGTTAAACTTTCTGGCAAGAGAAAGTTAGTGTTTAAGAATTCTTTTATGTGATTGTTTTATTGATTGAAATAAAGAAAAAATTCTCAGCCAAGAATGTCAGGTATATAACCACAAGGGTGACCTGAACTCCTGACATCCTCCTGAAGCCTATTTCTCATCCTGCAGAGCTAACTGTCTACACGCTGAACTGCTTGCATCACAGGTTAGGTTGGGTAGAGAAGTGATGGTTGTGACAGTTCAGCATGCAACAAATGAGACAGACTTTAGATGCAGATAAAAAAAAATTTTTTTAAATAGGCTCCAGCAATACACCAGTGTGTGTACATGGAGTGGACGTTGAGTGGTTGTCTGCTAAGAGGGTCTGACTGGACCTCTGCTGTAGGTGGTAACAACATCTACATACCATCCAGCTTTTGACATCAGACCACGAGCACTTTCAACTGTGGAGATGACATCGCTGTTTCAATCATATTTAAATGTAATCGGTCCTTGTTACTGAGATAAATACAAGTAGTTAAATCACCCTACAGTGATTTTTTATAAGTTAATAATATTTTTATGGTTTTGGACTTTTGTTGTTGACTGTTTCTGTCATTTTCTGTTTTATTTTGAAATAACTCCCGTTGTCTTATTCCTGTTAGTCTACTTCGACCCTTTGTTCTGTTTCCCAACAGTTTGTGCTCACACTTTTGTCTAATTAGCCAATCACTCACCCCAGTAAATAAACTCCCCTGCTTCCACTTGTCACTTGACAAACTGTCTCTGTGCAAACTGACTACTGTACTCTCAGTAGTCACGCTTTCCAGCCATTTCTTGTGTTCCTAGTTATCTTTGTGTTTTCGTATTAATTTTTTTCTTCTGTTTCCATTCAGTAGTTCGTGTGGATGATTTTTGCCTGTTTTTAAAATTTTTGACTTTCTGTCTGCCCCTTGCTACTGTTTGTTTGTTTCACCCACTGTGAACCGTGCATGACCTCAGCCGGTTGATTTAAGATCTGGATTTTTGACCATCATCTGCCACTGATATTCGGGTCCTCTCGCCCTCCAACCACTACAAATATAATATTCATTCTACTGTTTTGTGCCATGCAGGTATATTTCCTTTTCGCATGTTTTCACAACACTGGTCTGCCAAAAACTGATTTGTTGGGGAAAATTTGAGTGTAGCATACACCGAGGATAGGGTGGCTTACAAGGAGCTGTCTCTACATCTAGACAGGTTCCATTCATTTGAGAAATGTGCTCAAATTTGAAATGCTGTTTTTTTTATTAGTTCTCTTGTTTGCACCGCCTCTTATCTGTCAGTCAAGTCAATGGCCGCTGAGCTAATCAACTTGAGTCCACCATGCCTGCAACCAGCCACCCACTTCAATTGCACAAGGATGCCTTTTACTGCTAGATATTCGATAATATTTTTATCAAGAACAGGGCTTTAACATTAATATTCAGAGGTAAGATAGTTTAGCAGCTGTCCACATCAACATTTTCAATGTCAAACCTGAGAAAACAGGTTTATTCCTCAGTTTTAAACCTTAAAAAATTGTTGCTCATATCTTGTCTACCCATGCATTTGCATAAGCTTAAAGAAGTTAATTTTCTCACTATTACTTTTCAAAAAAAAAAACAACCCAAATATGTTTAATTTAGCATCCTGTTTTAGTAGCTTTGCACAGTTGAATTGCTTATAAAGTAAGTTGTGATAAAGCTAACAACTCAGCCACATTATTCATAGGTATTCACAGGTTCATAGGTGTTGGCAGCAATCCTTTATAATGCAGGCAAACTGTACTGACAAATGATGGATGCTTGCACCCAACACTGTAGGTAATATTTTCAAATTTGGCTTTGTTTTCTCCACCAAATGAGTTTTTTATTTCCACATTTTCCAAACCAGACACTCCTACTGCGGCTTGTGTTGCTTGCCCTTTAAGTCTTCTTCCATCAGAAAAAAAGAATGAAGCGCACTATGTCGGTGCCTTGAAGGCTCAGTGGTTGCTCTACCTGCTTCTGCGTGCCTGAGTCACCATGACCTTGTCTTTACACATAGCTAATACCCTGCTGAGAGACGTTTGACTGACAGGTGAGCTCTCTGAAGCCTCAAACAAACACACAGATTGGTGCGCAAACAAGCAAGCCACACATATCCTAAGCCAACATGTGAATGGACAGGCACAAAAAAACATGTAAGCACACACAGGGGAGGCATGAGACAAATTCAGGCACAGAGGGAGATAAACGGCATAAGCCTGAGGAGGGCACTGATTGCTCCAGACACATGAGGCAAGAGTGTACTAGAAGAATAACAGGGAGGTGGGGGGGATGGCAAAGCTGACAGGGATGCTGGACAATCATACAGATGCACAGATGGGCAAAATGACAGACAGGCTGGCAGATTGATGTTTGCTATGCAAGCCCCTGCTGCTTTACCCTGACATGAATATCTGAGCACAAGCACAGAAAGGACATTAAAAAAATGAAAAACAAACAGAATTTTGACATTTAAAAAAAAAAATCACATACACCTACATAACGTTCAGCAGAACAAAGCCTGCATGTTTCAGATGTGGAGACAGTGATATTTGGTTTGGAGATAGAAGAGTTATGTCACAAATGTGATCAGAGCCCTCTGAGGGAGAGGAGAGGGAATACAGAGTGCGGTGACGGGACACTCTTTCAGATGTTCTGCTTGTTCAAATATTCAATAAAGGACAGAAAACACTGTGAAACACAGGCACAGGATAAGAATCATTCGCTCCTTGTGTAGCTGTGCAGTTGTGTGGATGGTAGACAAACCTGGGCTCTGTATGGACCTGCAAGTTTCTCAGTTGGTATTAGAAGCACCGTCTGCCTTGGAGATCTCAGGTGTGGTGGACGATGTAGAGAAAGGCAGAGAAACAAGGAGGTCACAAGGGTTGCCACAGGCACCAGACAAAGTGTATTCAAGTGGAAGACCATCCCCCGACGGACAAGATGAAACCACATGGAAAATAGGAAACGGTGGCCTTGATGCCATCCACTCGTGCCTGAGCAGCATGCACAGATGCTACCCTGCACACTCAGATATTCACACATCTACCAGACACAAACAAATTAGAGAAACCACCACAGGCGAAGACGAGTGAGCAAAGTGCAACCCACATGCTGACAAGCATCGTAATGCTCTACAGCGTTCCCCCACAAACGCCACCAGCTCCTCTTGGCTACTGCCCCGGGTCTTGGCAATAGACAGGAGAGGAGAGAGGAGCAGTTGGGTTACACAGACCTCCTGCCCCCTCTTCTCTCATCTGCTGCTATAACCCTCCATTAATCCCACGCAGTGTGTTTTAACCCCTCGTCGTCTGCGCTTGCCGAGTGCTGGAGCATCTCCCTCCTGAAATTCCCCGCAGAGGCCATCAGAAGCAATTAGGCAGGATGAAAGCCTACTCCAGAGCAGGGCCGCCAGTTCACAGGCACAGAGTAGAGATTATCGAGACTCAGGTGAGAAGAAAACAAGCAAACAAACAAATTACATTTAGAGCTTCATATCATTGTGATATCAGATGCAGATTGAGGCGGGGGGGGGACAGAAAATTAGAAGTGGAGTGAGCCAGGAGCATCTTTGTGTGTTTTTTCATTCCCTAGTTTTTCAGCAGAGAGCTTCCATTTATTTACAGGAACAAGACAGGCTACAAAAACAAGCTAAAGGTTAGGATAAAGAATTAGATAATAAAAGAGTTTATATCTGTCTGACAATAGATAATGGGCCTTGAAAAAAAAATATATTTATGAGTGGAAAAACGATACAAACAGAAGCATTGCCATTCTGAAAGGTGAGAAAAACACTTTAATGTTTTATGTTCTGGGACAGCAGTGGCACGGCTTACTGTGGAAGAGACACTGTATAAATATACCTGAGTAGTTTTACAAGGTTGTGTTGAAGAACAACAATACGCAGCAGATGCAGTAGTAAATATCCACAACAAGCATCAGCCCTGGAAGACCCTCCCAAAGCAATAAGAAACCCCAAGACTGAATAGTTAGATGATGGGTATTTGTACTGTAGTTACAAGCACTACAGGGATTAGCGGCAAAGGCGATGGGATGACTAGGCTTACTCTGATAACATGAGGAAAAAAGGGAACAAAGCAGCAGAGCTGGCGTGACACAGCAAGAATTTGAGATTCTGTTAAAGGCTGTGATACTCTCTGAAGGAAAAATACCCAATTAGACACTCAAAGGTACAGTTTGAGAGCAATGACAAGCTATATTCAATGGTATTTTATAATGAAGTGTTGCCAGAGTGACAGGTTTCACTTCAAGAAGCATCTGAGACTTGCTCCACACTCAGAACAATGCATATTTCTCTGCTGCGCGGTAGTCTAGCCTATTGAGGCTACTGTTGGTGGAGTAATTGGTATCTGTGCGTCTCCTATGATGGGATTCTACCTGTATAATGGCTACATGTCAGTGTAAAATAGTGAGCCCCAACAGAAGCCAAAACTCTGATTCTGAGGGACTGACATCAAAATTGTATTTTTACCTTTACTGATATAGATTTTTTTCTTATCCAGGTTTGGCCACTTTTCAACAGAGACAAGAAAAACAGAAGGACGTTTGCAAACAGGCTTTTTTTGTCACAGCAAATATCCTGACTTGTCATAGCAGGAGAAACACAGGTGGAACTAATCACATTAATGATGGCTCTGTTCCATTGAAGTGTCCCAGTAAGTTGCTGGCATTGAGTCAGCATGCACAATATCAGCACCCAGGAACTGGCATGCCTGAATGGTTATTAATTTTATTAGTTACACCTGTGCTTTCCCTGCTCTGACATGTCAGAATATTGGCCTACAAACCCTTCTCACAGTGGGCTCTTTAAACTGCCACACACAGGCATGGCTGATAACTTTAATGACAGCTGCATACCAACTGGGTGTTCCAGGGCTCTGCAGTTATGCATGTTGGTTCTCTCATGGTATACTAATGTGTCTAGACAGGACAGACATATTAATTATGTTATTGTGTAATTATGATATTACTTACTTATGTTAATACCTGTGCTGTCTCTCTTAGGATCAGCCAGTACTATTCACTGTCCACTTGCATTCATACCATACCATAGACTGTATATAAAAGATGGAGGTAGCCACCATGACGTCACCCATTGGTTAGTGAAGTCCTGAAGCCTCGAGTGTTTTTGCCATTGTCACCTTAGTGTTTTGAACCCAGACGTGACCAGCTAGTGTTGGATCTTACTGGGACACTGGGGACACTGGACACTTAATTGAACATACCTTAGATAATTAGTCCTTTCTGACTCTGATAATGACAGTAAGTCACAAAATAATCTTAATGTTCTATACAATAATCCCTGAAACTAGCAACTGAGCCTATAAACAGCCAAGAGTACATAACAGGAAGTCTGTTTGCATCCAGAAGAGCTGCCCCCTGCTGGCCTTAACAAGAATGCAGTTTTAAGGTACTTCCGCATTGGCTTCACTTTCAGACCCAGAAGCTATACATCCCTCTTTTGTACAATCTCTGTTGGAGACAGCAACACGATCAAAATTATTGAGACCGTGTGCAATGAACGCATGATCTTGCCTTTGCATATGCAGTTTCCTTTGAAATGGTTACTTCGAAGAATGGGATCAGGTCTGCGACCACTCACAGTCAGCTGCCGTCTTCAAAGTGATTTTGGTGCACTTGCATTCCCGACAAAATAGGAATAAGAGGAAGCCAGTCTGCCATCAGTCTGCTATCAGTTTGCAATTGAATGGGGTCAAGTCTGCAATTACGTGCAATCTGTTTGTGATAATGGTGGTTAACTGTGATAAACTGGCAAAAATCATAAATCTGTTGCCGTCTACATACACATAAATTCACATTAAACAGAAATTCACATTAACTACCTACATTCAAAGTCCAGCCAGAACTTCATAGATTTTAAAGAGAAATTCAGAAATTCCTCCACAAACAGTGACATAGTTGCTTTTATATAGGAATATTACCAGGATACAATCAGTTGGCAACCAATTGAGTTTGGTGCCCTATTGCAAAGGGACATGCTGCAGACAAGTTGCATTCGTAGGTGCAAACTGACTCAGATTGATTGCAACGTGTTGGCAATCTGTCTGCGTTTATAAATTAGATGGCATTTACAGCTCAGAACAAAATTAAGAGACCACTCCAAAATTATCAGTTTCTCTGATTTTGCTATTTATAGGTATATGTTTGAGTAAAATGAACATTTTTGTTTTATTCTATAAACTACTGACAACATAATTCCCAAATTCCAAATACAAATATTTTCATTTAGAGCATTTATTTGCAGAAAATGAAAAATGGTCAAAATACCAAAAAAGCTCCAGTGTTTTCAGACCTCAAATAATGCAAAAAAAACAAGTTCATATTCATTTTTAAACAACACATTACTAATGTTTTAACTTAGGAAGTGTTCAGAAATCAGTATTTGGTGGAATAACCCTGATTTGCAATCACAGCTTTCATGCGTCTTGGCATGCTCTCCACCAGTCTTTCACATTG
>VUQI01019544.1:17388-29699 GCA_015106735.1 Paratilapia polleni | reverse complement strand
AAACTGGTAAGGTAAAGGAAATATTATGTGTTTCCATACACCAATCAATCACAACCAGCACCTAAAAAGAAATCTGATGACAGTTGTGTGGTTGTTTGCATGTGTTGCAGCAGCTGGTAATAATATCTAATCAAACAGACACCTACACAGTCCCAGGCAAGCAGGTTAGCTGAATATTCAAGTAGAAATTCACAAAAAAAAGAAAATTTTCCTTCCAAAACTTAAACTTTATCATGTACTCATATGTGAAAAAAGAAGAACGTTACGTGAGCTGCTTATTATATTGTTGATTTTTCAGGGCTGCAATACAGAACAGCTGAAAGATCTGAAGGCTTCACACAAAACTGACAACATGAAGAAAAAATAAAGACATTTCTGCCAGACAATGAATTCTGTTTTCTGCATGCGGGCTGTATTGGAAACATGTGGTTACATCATGTAATATGAACCTTGCAATTATATCATATTTACTTTATTTTTATGGAAAAAACATTAGCTGACCTTTAGTGTAAATTAAAGAGCATCACAGAGCTTATATTGTGTAGCTCTAGAGGAAGCTTTTAAAGTCTGAAAACCTATGTCACACAATGTGTACTTTCCTCAGTAAAATTCATCTTTGCACTAGTGATCCTGGAGTTTTGACCTCTTCAGACATCTTCGTCTTAGAAGTAGGTGAACTTGTTTCGGAAACCTTTCCTCTGATTTTCCATTTAGAAGACAAATTACAAACTCTGAGGGAATTTTGAAGGATTTGTACCAGACAGAGAAGGTGTAATGAAAGATACTGCATAATGGATCCAGGTTAACGTGTGAGATAATATCTGGGCCTCTGCTGCTAAAAGTCAGGCAGATCTTTTATTTCACTTCTTTTGTGAGTCACCCAACTTATGGACAATGCTACATGAGGTGCTGAACTGCCCCAATAAAAGATGAAGTTGATGTTTTTATTCTTTTGGATGAAAGAAAGTAACTGCAGAAACTGTTAGGTCCCAGTCCGGCATCATATGGTTGACAAAGATATTATACATTTAAGAGAAAGGATGGATATCAAAGCTTTGTCCATGTTCAAGAGGTGATAATGTTTGTTTTGTTGCAGAAAAGCAGGAAATTGGAGATGAAACTGTTTGCAAAGGTATCACACTGGCCACAGAAACAGTTACTACAGCAACATTTCCTATTCATCATTTCTTCATGTGACAGTGTTAAATGACTTCACCTCTAACCCACCCTCCCACACGCTACACTATATTTTTATTTCCTGTTTAAAGGAGTAACAGGTGTTAAATCTGCATCTCCGAACATGCCTTTGTTTCTCTTTGCTGCTCATGTGTCAGACAGTCATGACAATTTAGCTTCTCTGCCAATACAGGGAACAACAGCTGCATGTAGCTTATCTCAGTATAAATGTGTGTATATACATTAGCAGGTTTTAAAAACATTCTGATGTGATGCATCATGGGCTTTCTCTTAATACAATACACATGTGACTGTGTTTGGGTTAAACTCCGAATCTCTGTTTTTTCTGTCCTGCTTTCAAAAGCATCATTACTGCAGCAAATCAGGAATAAATCTTTACATCTGGAAGGCTAAATGATCTGGATTAGACCTAATAATATGCAGGCTGTTTTCTTGATTTGGTATCTTTGGAATGGTGACGCATAGCGCATGTCCAGATGGTGTAGGATGGGCCTTAGACTGAATGTTCGGTTTTAAAGTGGTTCCTCTTTTTTTTCTTTATGACGGTTTTATTGTGTTTGAGAAAGTAAAGTCAGATAAGGAAACACCTGTTAATGTTCTGTCATTTCCACCCTGAAACACACGCACATAGAGAAGCATTACTGAAAACGTTTCTTTGTTCACTGTTCAAATTTCCAATCAGCAGCTGTTCAAATGAACCTTTAAATACTCAGGTCTTTTTCCCAAAATAAATATTTGATTTCCACATAAGAAACAATTAAAAGCCTCTAATTTGTAAGGTTTATTCTTGTGCTTCATTCTGTACTTTACCTCACTGCTGATTTTGATAAATTATAGTACTGCATTGACAAATATATTTTCCTCCAATTTAAGTCAAATAAAAGGTGGTGAAATAAAATGATATCAAATCTTATGAGGTAAAAAAAATTACAAAGAACACCAGCTGTATGTAAATTTAGACTTTATATGAAAAATAGCCACTTTACACTGCACAGCACAGACACAGCTTTGTGTAACATGCAAATATAATGCTACAATTTTACTTTCCAAAACTGCACCACAGACTTTTGTTAGTTCAATTAACTGGGCACATTATTTGTCAGATAAGTTCATTAAATTGCTCAGAAATGCACCAACACAATCACAGTTAACAGGTTCAGTTCAGTGACTTGAGTTAGTGCAAGGTAAGGCCTAGCAGACAGCTAGTGGTTGGCATCAACCTGCATAACTTTAAGTCTTAATAAAAATTTAAATGGGTGAGTTATGGAGAAAAGAAATCACCCTTTAGACACCAAAACCAGGCTGAAATCTATGTTTTGTTTTGTTTTTTTCTTCCTCTGAAGTTGACTATTTTAAAATGGGAGTCTATGAGTATTAGATTGCTTTTGGAGCCTTAAGTGGCCACTCAAGGAAGTGGACTTCCATGTTGACTTTAGTCAAGATGCGGAACATGGAAATTGAAAATTTTCTTGCTTGGCCTTCCATCCATCCATCTATTTTCTTCCACTTATCCAGGGTCGTGGGGCGGGGGGCTGGAGCCTTTCCCAGCTGTCATAGGGACCTGTCCAGGGTACACCCTGGACGGGTCACCAGTCTATCACGGGGCTAACACATAGAGACAGACAACCATTCGCACCTATTGTCAATTTAGAATCACCAATTAACCTAGTGTCCACGTCTTGAGACTGTGGAAGGAAGCCAGAGTACCCAGAGAGAACCCACACAAGCACAGGGAGAACATGCAAACTCCACACAGAAAGAAAGGCCCCAGCCGGCTGGAGGATTCAGACCCAGGACCCACTTGCATCACTGTGCCACCACTTGCTTGGCCTTACTGTGTAAAATAAGGATAAGCAGCATGGTAGATCACTCTCCTTCCACAGACAGGAAATGAATTTCTTGGGCAGTATGGTGCCCACTTTCTTCTTCAAGAAGAAGGTTCTTGCATTTTTATTTTATTTGAATCTTTATTATTGTTTCATGTGAAGGAAGACTGGTAAAAAAAGAACATTCACTGCATGGTGTAAACCACTTATATTACTGTCCACATGACAATAAACTTCCTCTCGTTCTTCTTCTTCTAATGTAGCTGGGTATGCTGAGAAACGGTGTCCTCCACAATAAACCAGACATGAAACACTGAGCATTCCTAGAAATTTAAATTGGAATTGCAGGCAGATTTTTTTTTATTCCACATATAAAAAATAATAATAACAATAGTAATGTTTTTAAGCATGACTGGAACATGATATGTTGAAAAAACAGACTGGCCAAGTCATTTTTGACCCATTCTGTACATTTAAGGGTTAAACACTGAGCTTCTGTTATATAAAACCCCTGACAGCTGTGAGTGTGCACACAAAGACAGAGAAAGTCCTCAAACACAATGGCAGGAAGTGTCATGGGGTTATATCTTTAAACACACTATGGCCTCAGTTTGAAACTCTTTCCCACAAATTGTAACAACAAAAATGTTTCAGCTAAATTATCTGCCAAAGCCATCACTTGTTTTACTAAAAAGGCCCCAAACCGTAGATTCTTGTAACTGTAGTTTCCACATCATGACGACCTCCACATATCTACACTTGAATCCAAAGATATAGAAAGGTGACTGTAAAGTCTTCCTGTCTCCAAAGACAGGAAGTGGTGGGGATCAGCTTGTTCTGTATGTCTTTTTTCTTTTTTTCCAGGAGATGCTGAACAAACACAAGCTCCACGTCCACACTGACTGTACAGCACAGCAGACGAGAGTACAGCATATTGTCTTCATCTCCCACCATGCCAGAGCAAATGAAACCAGCATGGCCGTCTGAAAGCTGTGGAGCAGAAGTGTCTGGCCTTCAGGAATGCTGGAAGCTGAAGTGTTTGGGAGAGAGGATGTTGACTCACCATTTTTTTTTTTTCGAGAGCCAGCTCCAGGAAAACAGAGAGGATGATGTTCAGAGATACTGTACCGTGGTCCTAGAACACTTTATGATTGCAATTAACTGATTTTTTGTACGATGATAACCAAAAGAAATGCCACAAACACCACTTTTTTGTTGTTAAAACAATCTGAGATTGATGAGGTGTGCTTTAAAAGGGACTCCAAATTTTTATTCCCATACTCTACTAGACTAACTCTGCATGATTCACAGTTCAAAATAATCATTTTTTACCTTATGCAGCACCTTAGTTCCTCCGCTGTCTGAAACAAGCCGTTTTAGCTCCATTTGCCTTCTCTTTAAGCTAGCGTTCTTTTGATTGGCTGCCCCTCACAAACATAAGGTTTAAGCAGCAGCTGAGTGGAGTTTCTTCTCTCAGAGCCAGAGCTGTGTGCTTGAGAATACTGTATTAAGATATCCCCTCTCCCTGAGTAGAAAAAAATCAGAAACTGAGTATTTAGAGCAGTCTGAAGTCTGAGCTTTTGGCTCACAGAGATTACTTGTACATAAATACATACATACTGTACAGTTATGTCCAGAATTTGTTGGACAAAGACACAGTTTTTGTAGTTTTGCCTCTGTACACCTTAGTGGATTTTAAAATCAAACAATTAGTATGTGATTGAAGTGCAGACTTTCAGTTTTGATTCAAGGGGTTTTACAAAGATTTTGCATTATCTGCTTAGAAATGACCCAATACCTCATTATTTAAAACTTTGACCATGTTTAATATGAGCATCCAACACTGGAACAGTATATACATGACAGGAAATAAGGGAAAGCATAATAGCCTCCTATTAAAATGACTTAGAGTATTCATAAAACTCAATAACATCATATTTCTACAGTGTGTGGGTACATATTTTACACAAAGACGTACTTTTATCTGACACTGTTTAGATCATTCTCACTTTTTGCCCACACACTCTCTACCTCAAAGTCCTTCATGCTCCACCTAATAAGGTAGAACTGAATCATCTGTGGTAATGACACATGTACAAACACTTCTTGGCGAAACTACTTTTTTTTTTTTGAGGGGGTTGGATAAGGTGACAAGCCAGTGACGACTGTGAAAGAAGACATTACAACGGTTATGATATCATATTGCTAAAACAACTGAAAGATCTTTGTTGGGAAAAGCGAAAGTTTATGTGTCTTTTGACTTTGTGGCTGCTTCAACTGCTGCTGCTTCTTCCTCTCGCTTTTTCGTTTTGTTTCGTATCCCATGATTAATATCTTTTTCTAAGAATCACAAGATTCCTCTTGGTTTAGTCTTACCTATAATTTTCACATGCTCTTCAGTTTGGTATGAGAGTAATTTGTTGGGTTGGATTTAGCACCAAACAAATAGTGACTGTATACTCTGTGTGCTGATGAGATCGGGGAATTCACTGTGATTTGAAAAGAGACTGAACATAAGCAAAGCTATTATCCATTTCCAGCTGAATGGCAGCTGTGGTTCTTGCGGCTCACATCTCTTTTCCGCTCTCTACAAGTTTCTTCAATCTCTGTCTAATACTGAGAAGCAAGCCTTTGTATTGTTTGGGGATTTCACCTGCATCAGTGCAATCAACCCTGTGACACAAGCTCTTTATAAAGTTCCCCTGCTTATGCTTAAACAACTAGATCCTGACCTTGAGCAGGTCCAGGAAACTTTGAGACAATAACACCACTATTTCATCCACCGACTGTATCTGGAAAAACAAGAGGAAATTCACAGGAAAAAAAAGGGAAAGGTTTAAGATGAAAAGCAGCCAAAGTCATCCAAGAGCCAATATGAGTGAGTCACTTATGGCGACTGTCCCAGACCTGGAGAGGAATCAAAACAAAAAGCACCAACAGTCCACCACAGCAGCTCACGAGGAGATGCTGGTTAAGGGGAGTTCCTGGAAGAGTTTTATGCCGCCCCCCTGCTTTCTGGCTTGCTCAAGTGTTTGGGGCCTCGTGTAATGCTTCCTGACTGTTTTCCTGTGGGACCTGTGCAAACAGTCCCCACCCTCATCCACACCTCCGCGGAGAGACAGCGGCAATGAAGGCAACCACGACAACCCAGAAAACCAGAAGAAAAAGACACCTAACCAAGGTGTGACTTTAAGAAGAGGTGCTTCCCCTCTGTGCCCGTGGCCTTGTATTATTTCCTTATGTCTATGAGAGGTTATGTTATGCTGTGGAGGGGCCTTACTGGTTGGCTTGTCCTCTTAAAGAGAGTGGTCACTGCAAATTAACTCGCAGTTCTTCCGAGTTCATGTTTATCCTCGGATAAAACATTTCTATCCTCGTAAGAGTGGTTTCTCTGAGTATGACAATATCCCCATCCCCCCAGTGAATGGTTTGATGATTATTAAAGTGATGTGAGTCATAAACAGGGGCCTTCTTTTCAGACCCCCTTCCAGGTCTGAAACGTGAACCCAGCACAGAAGTGCCTTAAACCTACCAGCAGGAGGCGACCACTCTGGTTGTAAAAATCTCTGTGACCTCAGTAAACCAGTCGGCAACAACATGGTGGCTCTGTCCATCTTTTATACTGCTATGGTTACAAAATAAAGTCTGATTTTACAGAAGTCTATGAGGAAAATGACCCTTCATTTCATTTGATCTATGATCTCACTAAACACTGGTCTAATTTGCTCCCTTTCATGTCGCATTAAAATCCAACATGTTGATCATTTTTTAAAAATTCTGGTCCCCATTTGCATATAAAGGATGATAAAGTAGGGTATGCTGCCTTTTGATTGTCACGTCACCACCATATGACCATGCAGTATCCCTCAGTTTCTCTGTCAGATCCACCAATCACTTGTCACCTCTGGTTTCAAAACACCAAGGTGGCGAGAGCAAAAACGCTCACATTGAGCTTTCGTAATAGGACTTCATTAACCAATCGGTGACAACATGGTGGTTACGTCCATCTTTTATGTACAGTCTATGGTGATTGGGCAGTAAGACACATATAGGTCAAGGAATGTGAGATCCTATGGTCTTCCCCCAAAATGTTAAACTTTCCCTTTAAGTGATTACTCACATGAGATGCAATTACTTCTTCCACCACAGTTTTCTTACTGCACTGCCCATCATTGTTAGCTAAAATCCTGTATTGTGTCCATATAGTTTTTAATTCACAGCGATTTTTTTGTTGGTTATGATGGCCTTGGTTGTGGACCAGTGACAGCAGCAGATGTGCCCCTAAGAATCAGTCACACTCACAGTGGAACAGCCCAGTGTGTGTGGCAGAGTGGGCAGTCAGAGGAATGTGAGCGTGGGAAGGCTCAAAGGGGGGGCATTCTTGTGACCTACAAATGGATGACAGAAATGATTTTGTCCTCTTCGGGTGAGAAAGACAAGCATGAAGACAGAGCTCATTATTCAATCTGCACCGTGATGAAATGTCTCTGATGGCAGCACTTACGTCACTTTCACTTAATGTAATCTGGACCAAAAGTTATTGTGCAACACTGGCAGCCACATGGCTTTACAGACAGATTTAGAAATCCACAACTGCAACATTACATCTGTAAATCATTGTCATTTACTAAGATCTTTCTTTCGATTCTGAGCTGTGGAAAAAGTACCCTCATGCTGAAACATAGTCTTATTTAATCAGCTTGAATCTTGTACAATGTGGTCTCCCTCCTCACATCTGATGCCAGCATCTGACTTAAGCTTGATTTATTGTTTTGTCGGCACAAAATATAAGTTGGTTAGTGTTATGTATAGTGTGTTGTAAAAATTTTCCTTAGTGATAAAATCTAATTTTAGTTGCCCCTTCTTATATTCTTTTTTTGAGATTATAAAACCATTTTTGCTGTCTCACCAGGACAGTTTTTGCATGATGTTTGTGTTGTGTTTGTGTGTCTTATTACCTATAAAATGATAAAACAGTAAAAGAAACTGTCCAACCTAGATTCGTAGCATGCATGTTGAACTTTTGACAGGCAGCTGCTGAAATGCTGTACAAGTTCTGTCCTGCAGTGTAGTGAAGAGGGGTTGATCAGTCTTGTAGGATGCTGCCCTCCAGTGGTTTCGGAGTTCAAACGTGACAGTCAGTCAGCAGTTTGCGTTCATTTTAAAAAAAAGTTTTAAGTCATTTTTGTAGGGCACAAGCAAAGAGTTTTTGACAGCAGAAATATTGAGAATCTTAGTAGGAAAAATACAGATGCTGGTGATGAAATGCATAATGGATCTGTTGGTGTCCTAATAAGCAATGCCTGTTTGGCAGCAACCTGACATTTACAATACCAGGAACATGAAAACAAAGCAGCTCCATGAATATAAGCAGTTGGAAATTATTTTGTTATCACCATTCCCCAAAGACAAAATCAAAACTTTACTAATTTAAATAATTAAAAACACAATAGAAATTAGAAATATAAATGTTCCTCTTTAATTGGCCAGAGATTATCAATAACTAATACCAAAATGTGTTAAATCAAGCCTCTGTCTGTTTACTGAAATACAGATATGATACTTATTCATGCTCAGGTTTTACAGCTTAAATAAATATGAAGCTGTCAACTGTCACACGAGGCCAGCAGCATTAGCACCACTCACTCGGTGACAAGTAAATAAGCTTCAACAGATTCTCAAAACTCTTCAGCTTAATTTCAGTCATGACCTGAAAACCAACACAAAAAGTATACTAGGTAAAAAACATGTCAAACTGCTAAAAGCAGCTGCTAAAATGTGGAGTCTAAGGTTCTGCATGAACATGGATAATTGCTTTATGTCCATCCATCCATCTCAGATATAATAATTTACATCTGATCAGATTACTGTGGACAGTTTTGTTAGGTTTCATATTAGAGAGTTGGAGAGTTATGCCAAGGGGTGTTTCATAAAAGGCTTTTTAGAGATCAGCAATGAAGAAAAGACCTTGTTGAACCCAATGAGAAGGGAAGAAGTGACACTCTTATGGTAGACTTGTCAGGTCAGAACTGAATGACTCAGACTGAAAAACTGATAAGAATCAAAGACTTTCAACCACACAGATTAAGATCAGAACAGGGAGAACTCCAAAATAACTAGAAAAACACAAGCAATTTAATCATTCTGCGGTAGTAATGACAACCTATTAACTCTCTGTGGTACAGTTACTCATACAGTATTTAACTTTCTGTACTTTGAGTCTTTGCGTTTATACTTTTGAGCCTTAGTATATATATATATATACTGTATATATATATATATATACAAATAAGCTTGTTTTGACTTGCTTTCACATGACATTTCAGATGTTCCTGAGTTGTTAACAGCTCTACCAAAGTGACATTTTTACACTGACTTTCTCACAAGCTTTCTTTTAAAGAGGACATTGACTGGAAAAGAGCCTCTCTGTGTTTGTGTGTGTGTTTTCCAGGTGTGCTACACCTGAATGCCACTGAGCAGCATCTGCTGAAGCTGCTTATCGAGCCCCAGCTCCTTGCCATTTGGATACTGGACTCATGTTGGATAGATCTTAAGTTTCGGCTTTTGGTATAATACTCAAATGTGTTTCTTGAAAGTTACTTGTGATAAACCTGTAATTTCCTAGTTCCTGTTCTTTTTCTGTTTAAATTTGCCTGTAAGGCAATGAAGCTTGGTAAGATGTTCTCTGCCATTTTATTTTTAGCTGCTTTTTTCCTGTTTTGTGGCCTGTCAGGGAGCCTATGTTTTGTAGTTTTTGTTTGAACCTGTAGCTTAGTGGTTTTTTTTTTGTTTGTTTGTTTGCAGAAAGAGTGGGGATTTTGGTTCATTTTTGCCTTGGAGACCCCAATGTCTATTTGCTCCCTTTTTGTTCATTTTCATCATCACCTGTTTTTTTAATTGACACTTTGCAAATAAATATTGACTCACTGGCCAGCTAAAGCGTGTTCAGTTATTTGATGTGAATTATCTAGTTTACTAAGACTGATCTTTTGTGTTACTTCCTGTGGCGCCCTGGACTCCAAGCAAAGGTCATAACAGGGACCTATTATGCATTTCCTTAGTTTCTATCATATACACTCATTTCACTTCATTAGGTACACGTGTTCAACAGCTCATTAACACAAATATCTAATCAGTCAATCATATGGCAGCAACTCAATGCATTTAGGCATGTTGTTGTTGATGCCAGAGGTCAGAGGAGAATGGCCAGGATGCCTTGAGCTGATAGGAAGGCAACAGTAACTCAAATAACCACTTGTTAGAACCAAAGTATGCAGAAGAGCATCTCCGAACACACACGTTAACCCTTGAAGCAGAGGCAGCAGCAGAGACCACACTGGGTGCCACTCCTGTCAGCTAAGAACAGGAAACTGAGGCTATAATTCACACAGGCTCAAAATTGGACAATAGAAGACTGAAAAAATGTCGCCTGGTCTGATGACTCTTGATTTGTGCTGCAACATTCAGATGGTAGGGTCAGAATTTGGTGTAAACAACATGAAAGCATGGATCCATCCTGCCTTGTCAATGGTTCAGGCTGGTGGTGGAGGTGTAATGGTGTGGGGGATATTTTCTTGGCACACTTTGAGCCCCTTAGTACCAACTGAGCATTGTTTAAACACCACAGCCATTGTTGCTGACCATGTCCACGGCGCACCCATCTTCTGATGGCTACTTCCAGCAGGATAACATACCATATCACAACTGGTTTCTTGAACATGACAGTGAGTTCATTGTACTCAAATGGACTCCACAGTCACCAGATCTCAATCCAATAGAGCAACTTTAGGTTATGGTGGAACGGGACATTTCCATCATGGATGTTCAGCCGACAAATCTGCAGCAACCATGTGATGCTATCATGTCAGTATGGACCAAAATCTCTGAGGAATGTTTCGAGCACCTTGTTGAATCTGTGGAACAAAGAATTAAGGCAGCTCTGAAGGCAAAAGGGGATCCAACCTGGTACTAGCAAGGTGTACCTAATGAAGTGGCCAGTGAGTGTATAAACTGTTACAATGGTGGATGCTCATTATAAAGATAGCCTACATTTCAAATAATGAGGTGGAGGTAATCTCAATATGCCAAAATCGTAGGCTTCAGACTGCTCTAAACACTCCCTTTCAGTTTTTTTCTACTATTTGCTCTGCATGATGTTCTGGCTCCCGCTGTTTAAATTGAGTATTTCAGAGGGGCAGCCAGTCAGCAAAAAAAATTTAGCTTAAAGGGACAAACGGGGATTATTTTAACTGTGAGTCATGCAAAGCTACTGTAGTACAGTCCAAAAAGAAAAAAATATAGCATTGGAATTGAGCAATCCCCTCTAAATACAAGCCATGGAGAGTGAACTGCTAACATTAGAGAAAAGTTGCAAAACTATACGGTAAAATGCTGCTGTCTTACTGGCGAAGCAGAATTAAAGGGGAACTCCACAGATTTTACACGTGTCGCTGCCTACGGTCTGCTACATTATTCCCCTTTCAATTTCCCTTAAGGTTGTTTAAGTCCTCTTTATTCCTCATTAAAAACAGTGTCTGAATTCTTTGAATGTATATGCTAATTACACAGAGAGAAAGTTTTGGCTTCACAGCACAAATTTATAATGCTGCTGAGATAGTATTTGTGTAAGAAATGACTGAAGCACTCTTTAAAAATTGTTTTGAACAGCAAAACTATTTCTCCACGGGATCCTATAGTAGCTACTCTGGTACTTTGTTTTTCCTCTGCAGCTCCACAAGAATTAACGTTCTGCTCTACAACACAGCATGCAATTTTAATTTAGCTCTGATATACCCACTGCTCTCTCTGTAGCGTTATTGCACTTATTCAGAGGGATTTCTTAACAGTGGTTTCTTTCCCGTGTTGTGCCAGCAGATGGAGCATGAACAGTATGTGCTGCATCCTCTCACTTCTGCAAACATAAGCAAAAATTGAGAACTCTGTAGTGGCCACAGACATAACAGATTAGATGTCACTAGTTCCTAGACTGAAGTGTCTGATAATAAACTGTAACTCAGTACACACCCATATGACTGATCACAGCCACTAAAAACACAGTGACTGTGTTATTTTACACAACATTAAGAAAAAAAGTCAAAAACAGAAAGGATGGCAAAGGTTTTGGAGAAGTGCAAATGGAGGGTGATAATTTATGTGATCTCAATTTAAAATATGAGATGTGCTTTATATGTGGTGTCTGATCCTCTTTTCATTTGAGACTGGAAAGTAGAACCTGATAAGGACAGTGGCGACTTAAGCCTTGTGGAGGAATGTGGGGGTGATAAAAAG
>VUQI01019544.1:0-17368 GCA_015106735.1 Paratilapia polleni | reverse complement strand
TGTTTTGTATTAAAAAAAAAAAAAAAAAAAAAAAGGAAGAGTCTCAATAAGGCCAAGTCATGTTTTCGTCATGGGTGCAACCAACAGCTTCTCCAAATACGTCCATTCCATAATGTGTGAATTCTGTTTTTTGCAACTTGTTCCACATTGTGGCATCGAATGAGGCACGAAGGATGTCCCACATATCTTGAAAGTCTCCTACTTTTCACACAGCTATTTAAAAAATGAAACAAAGAAAAAACATTTTGTTATGTCATTTTTATTAATACAAAAATGTGATTGGAAATCAAACTTTAGTAAAAAAAATTATCCTTTTATCCCTTTGAATTAGTCTTAAATATAAAACACTAATAAACTCAACATGACAACTGTAAATTAATTTTAAAGGTATTTCCTCTTGCCTGTAGTGCAAGACATTCATCTAGATCCATCTTCACCCATTTGAATTAACTTGGTGCTAGCTGAACAGTTTTGAAGACATCACCATGGCCCTGTGGTGCTCAAAGTGAAACACCAAAGACTTTGTTGTGAGCACCTTCCTGTGTAATTTGCCTGATATTTTGGTTTATGATGGTTTGGTTTTAAATGCTGTAGACCCCCTTTAACTATAAGAATACCCTATCTGTTGCCTGCTTTGTGTTAAAAGCTTGTTCAACTTTACGTTAAATTTTCAGGAAGTGTCATTATATAAATAGAGTGGACAAAATATCACAAACACTGCCTCAAAATGTAACAGTCAACTGAATCAGCACTGAACATTTTAAGTAGTCATTGCAGAGCTGTTGCACTGCATTATATAGATGTATATAACTCTATAAATTGCAAATATCAGATCAAATGTACATATAAATGGAAAACTCAAAGCAATTCATACAGATTCACATGTGCAACCAAACAAACCATGCTGCAAGCAAACAGTGCCGGCCTTGCTTACCCCATAAAAAAATCAGTATGCCTGCTCAGCATGAAAAAGCCGGTGGGCACAAAGGCAAGCTTGAAACTGATCACCGTGTAGTAGCAGTTTCTACCCACAGGCAGAAGAAGATATTCTGAGTGCAGAATACAAGCTGTGTCAGACACAAATTTATCTGCAAGGCCTAAAACAGACTGCACATACATGGAGTAAAGAGTCAGGTGTTACTTAATGTGTTATCAGAGGTGCATGTCAGAAGAGAGAGGAGCAATGACTTTGTGAAGTTAACCACAGGCTTATTTTTTATTTCATTATATTCAAGATGAGGAGATTTTTATTGCACTAGTTAAAAAATTGTGTACAGACTGGTGCACAGACAGATAGCATTTAGTAATATTATTATCCGAGGTTATGTTATTACACTCTTGTTATTGTTATACTTACTCTGGAAATTTGGAGGCCTGCATTGAAACTTTATCTTTTTTCAGTTTATGTGAGTGTGAGCAAGGGTTACTATCAGAAATAGGAGAGCGATAGGAGAAGGAGTAGAGTATTAAATGTGCAGCCCAAATCAACAATCCATAATTGTACCTAGGAAGTGGAATTCCCTATGGTTTGGAAAAAGATGTGCAACTGATATCATATCTGCCTCATTTACATGTGTATGCAAACCTGGGATCTGACTTCAGCCGCTTTAGCTTTTTTTTTTTTCCGGCTGAAACCTAACAGATGAAGCTACAGTCTGTCTTCCTGATAAGAATAATTTGTGTGCACGGCTCTCTGTTATCTGTTATCAGTTTCATCACAATGCTGAAGTCCCTCACGGATCCCCCGCAGCCCTCCGTGAGGCTTTGACATTTTATATCAGATGGTAATCAGATAAAAGGACACAAACGTGTCTTCAGTTTGTGACAAGCTTGGACAGAAGAACTGGAGGATTTTCTCCACAATGCCAAACATCTCCTCAACACCAAAAATAGCCCTCTGGGAGAGCAACAGGTGGTGGGCGGTGCTCTGGCAATGCATGTGTGATAATACATAACGTGTGCGTGTGTGTGTATGTGAGAGAGAGAGAGAGAGAGAGAAAAAACAGTTGCACATTATAACGTCTTAACTCTCACATCAGCTTTTACCCTAATGGAAACAGAATCAAGCACAACCTGCTAGCAGCTATGATTGTGCTGACAACACCCTCCATATTTCTTGAATATATGCCCAAAATTAGACCCAAAGAGAGGATCTTGTTGATGTCACAAAGCGATGACGTTGTGTCTGATAATTCAGATAAGATAACAAGCGAAATCAGTTTCTGTGCAGCAGGGAGGCCCCAGACAGTGCTGGCATGACATCACAGATTAACAGGAAAACAAAAGCGCAACAAGAGGGTGATTAGTTTCCACCACCCGAGGCTGCCACCAGTGGCTCAGGAGCCAACAATGTGTACCGTCCAAGAATTTTGTCTTGAAGCCAGTAGCAACTGGGTAACCACGTCGCCTTTGGTGAGAATGGCCTTGAAAAACACATCAAGAACAAGGATCATAGCTCAGCACACAGCTCAATCGTTCAGCATCACCGTACTCACAATTTCAGCTTGACGTGTGCATGTTTGGGTGTGTGTGTGTGTGCCTGCTTCCTCTGTTGTCAGCTTGTGAAAAGCTCTTCCTCCCATGTGGCAACAGAGCTTTGAGTGACATTCAGGGGCAGTGAGCACATCATTAGTGAGAGTCTGGAGGTTGAGAAACACTTTGAGAAAACGCGAGTCTAGGTGGGAAGAGACGTGACGCAGTGGGGTCTCACAGAAAGCCTCAAAAGACAATGAGTGTGCAAATACTTACAAGTTTCTGAGTGATAATAGTACAGGTTTCTGAGTGGAGGAGAGAGAAAGACAAGGGCACCACACACTGCTGTAATACAGCAACACCTCCTAAAGTTGACCTTAAAAGACCTTGTGTAGGCACACAGGAGAGCCTCAAATGAGTAAACACTGTAAGCAAACAATTATCACGTACAGATGTCCAACCAAGAGTCCCTCCCAGTCTCGGTGCATACAGTTTTTCTCTGCTTAGTACTACTCAGCATCACTCCTTTGTGGTAACTGGATAAAACACAAAATAATGTAGCAACCTGTGACACAGAAGCACAAACAACAACTCCAAAGCTAGGCTCAGACACAGTGACCCTCTTTACACCTGGGCCTCAAATCAGCACACACATAAAGGCTTATGTGTCAAAGGCATGGGCTTTCAATTAAATCAGTACAAACCAGCTCACACATAGTAAACCTGGAGCTCTTAGGACCCAGTTTTCACTTTAACTCAAGTATTAATTTCAACTTTACTTGATTACCACCCAATGGCACACACCTAAGGTGATCAGATCCTGACAAAGTAAAGGGGGGCAGAGTATGTCTGTGTGAGACAATGTGGGAGGCTTTACTAATGCTGAGAGGTAGTCTGAAACTTTGATATATCTAACTCAATAAATAAACATGAACTATGCAGGTTACAGGTTTGACTTTTAGAATATGGAGGAAAAGTGTACTCTTTTTTAAGCAAATTTTGGCCCACTTCTTATAGGCATAAATAGGAAGCCTTTGCACACTCCTTTATTCACCTTCTCTGTTGCAGTAACTGTTTAAACTGTTAATTGGTACTTCAGTGGCTGCTCTGTCTGCCAATCATCTTTGGCTAGGAATGCATCCACAGATCTGCATGTCTCTTTTGGAGACATGTGGCTGAAAAAGAGGCAATAAACATGTGGGAAACTGTCTCATGTGAGACAGGAGCCTGAATGGATTATGCTGGCTCTCCTACCTATTGGTGCAAAGAGTATGCACTGAATGTGCCCTTCCTAAGCACAGAGAGTTTGATCGAACAATAGCACAAGGCAACTTTCCAATTCAGCATGACTTTTGAACTAATATTTCTTATTCTGTTACCTTCTCTACATGACATGTGCAGCACAACATATACATCTTGAGGAGTCAAACAATTCAGTTCAATCCAATTTTATATATAGCGCCAAATCACAATAACAGTCGCATCAAGGTGCTTTATATTGTGGGGTAAAGATCCTACAATATTAGAGAGAAAGCCCCAACAGTCAGATGACCCCCTATGAGCAAGCACTTGGCAACACTGGGAAGGAAAAACTCCCCTTTAACAGGAAGAAACCTCTGGCAGAACCAGGCTCAGGGAGGGGCAGCCATCTGCAGCAACCGGTTGGGGATGAAGGGAAACAGAAGAGAGCAGAGGGAGACAGGACAAAAGACACAGTATGGGAGAGAGACAGAGTTTAATAATAACTAATGATTAAATGCAACAGTGGTGTATAAACACATGGAGAGTGAAGAGAGGTGAGTAAAGAACACAAACTTGAATCGAAAGCACAGTGAAAAATGTGGCTGGCCCCAATTGGCTCGGGGGCCCTAGACATGTGCCCTTTTTGCCCTTGCAGTAATCCATCTATAGATGGGAAGATGAGGGATAAAAATCCAGTGCAGTCCCACACAAAGTGGGACACCTGATCGCTCTATGTACACTACAAAAATGTAGTTCTCAGCAGTATTTTGCATCATTTTTACCAAAAGACACCAGGCTTAAAAAATATTTTCTCACAGAAATAGAAAAACATCTGTGGCTTCCTGTTTGTAAATGATAAAATCACACTTTTTCCACGAATAATCAGCAAAACGTACCACTCTGTAACAAAGACATAATTGTGTTGAGTGGAATGTCAGTGTTTGCCTGCACAAAATAACTTTTGTTTGCATTTATTGAGTTTTATTTAGCCATGTGTAAGTGTGAGAGTGTGTCTGTGCGTGCGTGTCTGTGCAGGGAGGACAATGCTGCGGTTCTTCGTTGTATGCGCGTCAACGGAATCCCGTAGTGCGTCATCCACTGACTAGTCTCTCGAACGGCGCTGTGATTGGCCGCAGACTGGAAATCTCCCCGCCCCTGTATGGAAACCTTCAGGCGTCATGGGTAGAGTAAAGCCAATCGTATAAAAGTGTTACCGGGAGCAAAGCTGAGGGACTGCTTCTCAGCTGAGAGACACTGAAGATGACACACGGTCGTTTGTGGAGTACGCACCTTTCAGAACACTTGTAGACGGACCAAACAGGTGAGAATGAGGATTAATGAGCTTTAATACAATAGACTTGAATGTGGGAAGTCCTTTTCTCAGCGTTCAGATGTAACGGCTGCAGCGATGCTAACACTTAAACTGACTGAAAATAACTTTAAACCACAATGAAAGCAGCCAGCTTTTTACACCGTTTTATAAGCAAAAAAGAAAAAAAAAAAAGATTGAAATTATAGTTGCACAAATACAGTTGTATTGTTGTATTCTGCTTTTGCTTTCATTTACATCTGCGCTAAAATAGGCTTCGCTTGTAATAAGTATGTCTAGTAGACTGCCTCATCAGTCTTCTCCACAGTATAGTAGTATGTAACATGTGATTCATGTGTTGGCATTATGTCACTGTCTGAAAGTCAACCTCAATGAACTTTGCAGGCGTACCTATATATAGCCTACGACTAAGTAATATACAGATAAAGCAGACGACCTTCTCCAAAAATGATGCCTAATTCTCTTCAAGGCACGGCTCTTTAAATCCTTTGAAAGTAACTGTGTGGCGGATAGCTTTGGTTGAATAGCGTCACAATTGTTGCATCATTAGACAATATGAATTTGCACAAGCCTTCAAGAAGGTCCTGCATTATGGTCTAATTTTGTTTTAAGATTTTCTTTTTTGCATATCTAGGGTTATTGTGCTGTAATGAAGCATACTGTATGCTAATTCTTGTTTTATCAAAGTAGTGCTTGAAAGGGGGAGAAATCCAGGGCAAAGCCATTCATTTTTCATGCAGAAACCTACAGCATGGACATGGACAAAAACTTAAAAAGGGAATAAAATGACCCCCCCAAAAATGAATAAGAGGCAGCATTATGCTAAGCAATCTTGAGCTGAGTGACTGCAATGAGTCTGGACTGCTTTTTATATGATTCCAATGCAATGTCTTCCATCAGTGACCTTTGTAGGGGTGCATGTCAGACAGTTGGCAAGATTTCAACTTATGTTTATAGTATTGTGTGATTTTTCCTTTTGATAATAATACTTTTATTGTAACCTGTAACCATGTTTTGGTTGAGTTATGTAATGTGTGGCCTTTCACTTACTTTGTCTAAGTCAGTGTGGCCCTCCAGAGAAACAGTGATGTCCACCTCTACTGTAGCAGGTTAACTTGCAAAGGCTTGAAGGTTAGATAAAGACAGGCTTTTGTGGCTCCTCTAATATTCTTATTTTATGTGTTTTTCAGTCTTGCAGCCATGACTTGCATATACTCCCAGCATGGATCTCAGCCCAGTGAGAACAACCTCGGCACCTCAGAGCTTCAGAGCACAGACTTTATCTCCAGGCTGGCTGTGGACATGAGTAGCCCACTGGACCACCTCTCTGCACCATCCCTTCCAAGCATCAGTTCCCTGGTGGGCACTCCTCCGGGAGACTTTAATGCATATTCGTGCCAGTTTGCCACGGCTCCTGCCCATGTCACTCCATCCTCAACACAGGAGACTCCTTTCAAGCTGGATGAACTCCAAGTTTATGGCTGCTACCCTGGACCCTTCATGTTGAGTTACCCTGATGAATCTGTGTCCCCCTCTGGGTCCGATTATTTTGGCAGCCCCGCATCAGCCTCAGCTCCTTCAACACCTGGGTTTCAGGGTCAGCATGCTTCCACCTGGGATTCAGCCTTCGGGCCATACTCACCCAGTCCAGGATACTGGGCAGCTGAAGAGACATCAGCACCACATGCACCATCTTTCTTCACATTTGGTGCAGGATCTGTGGAGGACATGTCTCATTTGGGTCAGCTACACTTACGAGATCATGATGCTTTCACTTTGACCCATCCTCACCCATCTACGTTTACCTTCCCTACCTTGGAGATGGAGCAAATGCGTAGCCTGGAAGGTGCTGATCAGCTGGATGGAAGCTTATCGCCCAAGTTGAAAAGTCCAGGTGGAAATGAGGGCTGCTGCGCTGTGTGTGGGGATAACGCCTCCTGTCATCACTATGGAGTTCGCACATGCGAGGGATGCAAAGGGTTTTTCAAGGTAATAAGATCTGATCTCTCTATGCTGTTTCTATGTTTCTATTTGTAAACATAACAAAAGGTATTGTCTAACTGAATGTTTTGTGCCATTTGAGTTGAGAGTATTTCTTCTTTCTATTTTGCAGCGTACTGTACAGAAAAACTCCAAGTATGTTTGCCTTTCCAACAAGGACTGTCCTGTGGACAAGAGGAGGAGGAATCGATGCCAGTTCTGCCGTTTCCAGAAGTGTCTAGCTGTAGGCATGGTCAGAGAAGGTGAGCTCAGTGCAAACACAGATGATTCATGGTGGAAAACGATGGTAACGTTGAACCTAAAGTAACAGCCAATGCCAAATTTATTTATTTATTTATTTTTTTTTTTTTACAGTTGTCAGAACTGACAGCCTGAAGGGAAGAAGAGGCCGCTTACCTTCCAAGCCTAAAATCGTTCAGGATGTAACAGCCACTGTGTCTCCAGTGAGCATGATCGCCTCACTTGTGAGGGCCCACATTGACTCAAACCCAAGTGTTGGGACACTGGATTATTCCAAGGTAAGAAAAAGAAATTTCCCACCACTTTTAAGTTCTTTGGGAATAATTTCATTGCTAAAAATTAAGTGAGGCACCTCTCCTAATGTCTGTGTTGTGTTTAATTTCAGTATGTTGAGATGGATGTCAGCCTGAACCAGAAAGAGGATGCTAGTGACATCAGACAGTTTTATGACTTGCTGACAGCATCCATGGAGGTTATCAGGAAGTGGACAAAGAGCATCCCAGGTTTCTCTGAGTTCTGCCAAGAAGATCAGGAACTGCTGCTGGAATCTTCATTTGTGGAACTCTTCATCCTGCGTCTTGCATTTCGGTGAGTGCAACTTCCTTCAAAATGTTTGGAGTACATCTAAGCATTTAGTTTTAACATTCTTGAGATATTTTATAAAACTAACAAGTGGCGTTTTTCTTCTGCAGGTCTGATCCTAAAATGGAGAAGCTCATCTTCTGCAATGGGACAGTACTTCATAAAACACAGTGTGTACGAGGCTTTGGGGACTGGATCGACTCCATCTTGGAGTTTTCTCAAAATCTCAATCGCATGAAGCTCGACATTTCCTCCTTCTCCTGTCTGACAGCCCTCGTCATAATCACCGGTAAGAAAATATACACCATCATACCAAACTTAGCTTCATCAGCTGACAGCGGTGTATACAAGGAATCTTCTTCAAGTTACACAATACAGGACTGACATGACAGGTGTATGACAAAATATAACACAGAGCATGTCATATGTCAAAGCTGACCTAAATATAACCACAATGAAGGTTTACATTCAAAACCAAGGGATTGTGTTGCAACATCTACACAACTAACTCAAAAGTATTCCACTAAATATAGTTTGTTTTAGTTTTCATAATATAGGCCACAGTTTCAAAGTGGGGTCATCTATGATACCATTATATTTGTGTTTATCATACTTGTATTCTAAAATCTTATAATGTCATTAATTATGGTTTTCAATCATTTTTATGCACTGTTTTTTTTTTTTAGTAATCAGTTTTATCCACAGTTTTCAGAATCTTATCAGCGTGTTTGCTAAAGTCAGATAAATGAAGGCTTAATGTCTCTGATTTTCTCCCTTAGACCGACATGGCCTTAAGGAGCCAAAGCGCGTGGAAGACCTGCAGAACCAGCTCATCACCTGCCTTAAAGATCATGTCTCTGGCTGCGGCTCCGACTCTTTGCGCCCCAACTATTTATCCAGACTGCTCGGGAAGCTGCCTGAGCTCAGGACTCTGTGCACTCAAGGCCTGCAGCGCATCTTCTACCTTAAACTAGAAGACCTCGTTCCTCCACCACCGATTGTGGAAAAAATATTCCTGGATACGCTTCCATTCTGAGCGTGAGATGGGAGATGCACCATCTGTGAGGTGAAATCTGGAGTTCATTTGAGAGCCAAAGAAAACAGACTGAGTGCTCATACTCCAGGTAACCAAGGTAAACTGCATGCAGCTAAAAAGAAAAGCAATCCTTAGGGATTATGAAATATCAGAAGAAAAGTGCAACTTCTGAATCATAAAGTTAATGACTAGTAAAACTTGTAAAAGTCCTATTTTGGAGCCATCACATGATTCTTTACTTGGCTAGGAAACTGTAAAGTCTCCAGAGGGAATTAGAAAGGCCAGCTCATGGACCAAAAGATGACTGTTTACATACAATGAGGTGCCATGAATGGAAACATTTCAGATGGAGGGAAGATGAGTACACATTTCCAAACAATTACAAAGTGCAAAAAAATTAAAATAATATTTGCACCATCATTTGAATGACATAAGCAAAAAACATTAATGTGATATATTTAGCTCCAGTATTAAAAAAAATCAATATGATCTACAGAATTATTCAGTAGTACAATTCATGTATCATGAATTGATACTGAGCAGCTAACATACTGTGTATTGTCCAGTACAGTCTTACACACTGGTCTTGTTTGTAAATGATTTTATATCTGTTATGAACTCTGGTGTTGTTGCCCCATGAAATGTGTTATAGGGTTTGTTTTGGATTGGTTATTTTTATGTACAAAGATGTTCTCTTTTACTGCAGCTAAACATTAAATAAAATGTAGACCTGCATATTTTGAATTCTTTTGCCATCTTTACTCTGAATATTTTGAATGCTTAGAATTATTTTATTGTTTAAATTAGGCAGTGTTTGAAAGTAGTGAAACTATTAAACTAAACCAGTAGTTCTCATTTTGCATTAGGTGGTCGTACAACATCTACCTTCAGTTACTTTTTTTTTTTTGCCATTTTTTTATGTAGCTAACTGCTGAAACTACAAAAAGGGAAAGAGCCATAAAAGGAAAGGAATGTGTTTTTTTTAAATTTTATATCAACACTGCCTGTCTCACTGTAATTGAAGCCCTTTTTATAAGCCCCACCCCCAATTTCCATTGCAAAGTCACGCCCAGGCAGTACATTTGGCAGGCAGCCACCACCACACACTTTGAGCATGTGCAAAATGGTAGGCGTTACCCAGTGCTCAAATTGTAACAGCACAATCTTGGATAAACCCCCTGAAAGTATTGATCATTGCTATTTATTGGCAGATGTTCAGAGAAGTTGTTGCATGGTGGAAGCTAACTGAGTAGTACAATATCCCCACCATGGAGGCAGGCATTTGTCTGATAGACATTGCATGTGTATAAAATCAAATTTGTCATTAATTGCATTTTTCCTTAAATCGTGTGTTTTTTAAGGTATTTTTTTTTATGTATGATGTGTGAACAAGTGGACATTTGCTGCAATAAACTCAACTGAGTTGTGTGACTTTTTTGTTATATGTTATAATTTTGCATCACTTGGACAATACATTGTAAATTTAAACTTTTTTTTCTAACTAGCTTTAGCTGACTAAACTAAATTTCTTCCTAGGGCAGTCTTACTGTAGTTGAACTTCTTCTAGTATAAGTAACAGGTAGTTTGCAAAAATAACAAAGTCGTTTCCCCAACTGTGTTAGCTTGCTATTTAAAAAAAAATGAGCTTGGACGACACAATTGTCACTTGATATCTGTTTATTCTGCTGACTCTCTTGTTATGGTGGACTATGAAGCTCAATGCACTGAAAATTAAGAAAACATCTTCATGAGTTTCACAACTCACAACACAACAAAAATGTTATCAGGACAAACACAAAAAAAGTGTTACCAGGAGTCCTCTGGCTAGACTCACCAACTGCTTTTAGAAAGCATGCAGGCTTAAAGCACTTCCACACTGGCTTGACTTACCAGACCCCGAAACCATGTCTATCTTTTATATACAGTCTATGGTAATTAGGGTGCCAGATCCCAACAACTAATGTTGGACCAAAGAGTATATTTGTGTGGGACTGTGAGGGACACAGTGATATACACAATTCCCTCATTAATTAAATAAAATGAGGGTAAAAGGAAGCTGAAGTTTAACCTTTAAAACTATCGCTTACTCTTATTTCAGTTGTTTTGTCTAGTAATCATTTGGGTTTCAGTGGAAAAGCTGACACATCTTTTTTTGAGCTACAGGTTTCTTATGAGACTTACAAATAACCGACAATAATGGGGGAAAAAGAAAAAACAAACATTGAGACTCAGCTTCCACTATTTTCACCCAGTTATTAAACGTTTATTCTTTAATGTAGCTGCATGTCCTTTTATTTGTGGTAGTTTTCATCATATTCCCCCTAAATCCAAAAATCTACACTGCTTGTTACTTTTTGATGACTTTCAGTTTTCCAGCTTGGATGTTAGGCAGCAAAAGATGGTAACATGGTAACCTGCAGGAGACCCATGAGTCTTCAAAGCCATTCAATAAAAGCCACACTTAGAGAAATGTCCTGTCTTACAGTGGTGAATTTAGAAAATTAGAACCAATCAGTTTGTGGGACGTTGTCTCAATAAGTGGGACAGGAGGACAAGGGATAATGGTGGGCAGTCCTACATAAAACACTTGGCCACCCCAGTGGTAGCCACAGCTGGGGTTATCACGTAGCATTTCTGTTGTTGTCTGTGCTACTCGCAGCTTTCTGCATCTGTTTCTGTATTTGGCTTTATTTTGATTTACACAGTGTGTTCATCTGTTGGGTTTTGTTGTGAGTATTTGCAGCACCCGTGCTGTCAAACTGCTGAAAACATTTTCTTGGTTCACTTGTGTTTTGTCTGTTTAGATGTGTTTTCTTAAGTGTCAGTGCACTGAGCTCTCTTGGTCACTGTATACTGCTGTGCCAGTAGCCTGCTAAACTGAGCCAAGGGATTCTTGATTGATTGCTTCTATGCTCTTTGACCTCAGTCAAGATGAGCTTCTTCTTTTGGCAACAGATCAGTACATACCGCTCAAAAAATGAACCCCCCACCCACCCACTTCCCTCTAAGATATGTGCTGATCTGTTTTTAGAAGCTGGTGGAATCCTCAGTTCGGTCTCAAGTGACCCAGATCACTTCATCATTGTATAATGCATGCATGTGTGAGTGTATGTCAACACAGATGAACCTCATAATGCCTGAGGATGTGTTAAATAAAATAAAATAAAATGCCACAATAGATGATCATGTATGGCTGAAAGACCCAAAGTGCTTTCCAAGATCAGGATCATCAGTGATTAGCAGGAGCCATGCAGGAGCATGAAAGGTAGATGTAACACTGAGAGCATTGAGACCTCTTTGACTTGATGATGCTGCAAGATGAGAGTTCAAAATCCAAGTTAAACCAAATCATTCAGAGGAAGACATGAAAGTCTGCACCAAATTTCAAGGAAACCCACTTCAAAAACTGTAAAAACCAGAGCAAACTTCACTATAAACACACGTATTAAATTTTTGTCCTTCCATTGTTGAGATGATTCAGTCTGGACCAAAAAGTTGCACTGACAGACAGATACTGTCACACTGAGTGTTAAGGATCACTCACAACCTGAGAAAGCACACAGGCAAAAACTTGTATAACCTGTATAGCTAAAAATATATCAGCATTTGTATATACTATGTCGGACAACAACAATCAAGAAACCACCATGCAAAAATAGTCTGTCTCCATTACAGGGTTTGTGCACCAGATAGGTTTGCACATTTTGGCCACAGTTCTTAAATAATCAAAAGTAATGGCTTTAGTTCATGCTATGTTTTTATTAAAAAAAAAGAGGTTTGACTAAAATATTTATGATGCAGTCCATGATTCACATGTAATATATGGTACAAATACTGACCGGTTCTTTAATCTGTATTTATCTGCATACATTCATGTGTACTACTTTTACCAGTTACTACAGTGTATCATGATAAGTGACTCAGTACATTTCCATCCTCAGCTGCAGCCATGTTGTAATGCACACTGTGGGGTAGACCCTCAGTACGTGTTGTTCTCTACCGTGCACATCTCATGTGCCTTCCTGAGTTACAGATTCTCAAATCTCTGTCTGATATGGTAATGTCTCTTACTATAAAAGTCAGAAGATTACATAACCTGCAAATTAAAGACTTATGCAACAAGGGCTTCTGGAAAAAAAATCAGCATCACTCTGATCACCAAACTTGTGAATGATAAAGACAGCGTGGATAGGACAACTCTCTTATGATCTAGTCATTACAATTCGGCTGAAACTGGGGAACGTGAGAGTAACTTGAACTTGTCCTGTTAGATTGTCGGTGATAACAGATGAACAAGCTTCAGGCAAAGTTAGAGGATTAGATGCCAGCTCCAGAGTCCAATCTGTGCAGGTCTCTTATGTCTGTGAGAAAATGAAAATTTCTAAAACATTTCTAAAATGAGACTGATGGAAAGGTTTCGGTTTCAGAGGCGTGCCCGAAGCTTGTTCACAGAGTGTTCAGCAGGCAGTGTGAAGAGCTTCATAAAGGTCACATCTGACCAGGAGGGATATAAAATCTGTTCTGTAACAGTTGAACTGAGGCTTGGCTTTTAATCATGTTCTTGTTAAATATCTCCTTGAATTAGTTTATATTAAAATCTTTTTTAAATGAATTTTGATTGATTTACAGTAACACTCAAAAGTTTGAACACATCCGAATATTCAAGGTTTCTTCTTCATTTAGTACAGTGTAGAACAATCTTGAAGTTGTTATGCAGAAAGGAAAAAAGCGTAAAACATTTTTTAAATTTTAGATTCCATAAAGTTTGCCTTGATCACAGCCTTGCAGAGTAATGGAAATATTTTTGTTCATTAGGCCATCACCTGGCATGCCTTTCATTTAGCAGGTGTGCCTTATTAGAAGCCAATTGATGAAACTTCTTCCTTGTTAATGCATTTGAGACCATTAGCGATGTTTTCTTAGTGTTGATATACAGCAAACAGAAGAAAATCATATTATTGCAAGAACCAACATTATTTATACAGCACATTTCATTACAGATGGAAGGAAATTATGTTCCATAAAGCATAGGCTACAACAGAAGTTACAACCACAAAACTACCATAAAACTGGCTCCCAAGAGAATGGACTAAATCTTCTCTGCTACAGAGGATTCCTTAGAGGTCACTAATTAAATGCACTCTAGATTAGAGCTTCCCAGAGATCAAGCATCAGACACATCTTAACATTAGCTGTTGGAAGGGAGCTGAAAGAATCTGGTTCTTCATGGCCAAACAGCTGCAAAGAAGCCACTGGGGGAGAAGAAAAGGACAAGAAACAAAAGGCATGGCCATTAGACCAGGTGAAACCTGGATTTTTAGTCTGATGAGTTCAGCAGCTGCTGTGTTCCCCTTCTCTTGAGATACAGACAAGGTGAACTCATGGTGTCTGCCTGTGTGGTTTCTAAAATGAAGCATGGAGGATGAGCTGAGATTGAGTTGGTGGCACTGCAGACATGTGGGCAATGCTCAGCCAGCTTGGCTACCTCCACATTCTGCAGCAATATCTGGTTTGAGCTTTGGGACCTTCATTTATTTTTCTACAGGACAACGAGACACCTCAAGGTTCTTTAAGAGCTGTTTGACCAAGAAGAACCGCAGTGCAGTACTAAATCACCTTGGCTCCAAAGTCACCACACCTCAACCCATCTGAGATGGTTTGGGATGAGATGGACCCAAGAGTTAAGGAAAAGCACTGATCAAGTGTTCTTGCAAGACTGTTGGGGAACCGTTCCAGGTGAGGACCTCATGAAGTACACTTATTTCCCTTACCACATAAATCCAAAGGTGTTATTTCATCTCTACATTATTGTTCTACAATGTAGAAAACAGTACAAAAAGAAAGACAAACTTAACTTTATATCTAAACCTGTTAAAGACATTCACCACCTGTAAAGCACAACAGAATCTGTGAAATGTAAAAACAGGATTTCATACCAAAAAAATCTGGTAAACACACATGAAGCAAACCAGAGCAGAGCAGGTGTGTCAAACCTATGGCCCATGAGCCAGTCTTCTACACCACTCGATGGCTTCGTAGAGTGTAAAAATTGCAGAGAAGGCGGCATATCTTTAGACTTTTCATTGTAGTCTGACCAGGAAATATTGTCCTGCAAGCTGTTAAGAATGGGAGAGTGGTTGAGTTTCATCTGAGCCAGAGGTCTGAATCATAATCAGTTTTAAAGCCTTAGTAATGACAAAGCACAGTGAAGCAAGATTCAGCTAACATCAGACCTGTACTTCTTTACACTAAAAGAAAGAAGAAAAACTTGAAGGTTCCTTTTGAGAGATTATTATTCAATAGTTTTACTGGCCTGGCCCACATGATATCAAATTGGGTTGCATGTGGCCAGTAAATTAAAATGAGTTTGACCCCCTTTGTTGTCTTTAAAGCTGATACCACTCACGTAGCATCATATTTAGAAGTATTTAAATGAAGCCATTTGAATGGGAAAAGAGCAGGAGTTCCTCTTGTTCTTTTCCTCGCCGCAGGAGATTTACAGTAGGTCACCTTTTACTGAGCACTGAGTCTAGAACAAGGCAATTTAGTTTAATTTTATGTTTCCAGCTGGCAGGTGTAAATAATGATTTAGTGTTAGAGTTCCAACCAAAAGAGGAGAATGGTTTTTAATCAATAATGTTTTATTACTAATCAATAGCAACAGCATGATCATGTCGAAGGAGAACCACTTGGAAGAGGATCCTGATAGGAGATACAGTGAATTAAATTGAACAACTTCTAAATTATAAATTTAAATAATTTAATTAATTAATTAATGATTCAATAATAGTCAGATAAAGTTACTCCAAGTATTGTAGTTAAGTAGTTTAAGGGTACTTGTACTTGAGGAAAACTTCCCTGTACAGTATTTACATTTCAAACTCTTCTAAAATTTAAAGCTGTTTAAATGTGGATACATGAATAATAATCTGGAAATATTAATAGTAAATGTGTCTCAATATATCACTAATGAAACTGATAACCGTGATACTGATGTTAATAACACACGTGATAATATCACAAACAATCCAGCACTAGAAGGGGAATCACAGAGTAACTCATGATATGATACCATCATGATATGTGCCTACTATAACGATAATATCACAATACAGAGATTCTGCAGTGGATTTAAAGACAGTTACACATCATGATATCTGTGTAACTGAAGTAGAAAAATACTCCCAAAAAGGCAAACATCATGAACTATGGATTTAATTATGTTGTTGTGTCAATGTGTGTATGCTATCATTATCAATATCATTATGCTAATGAACATAGGAATGATCAGAAGCTGAAGAGGAGCAAAAGAGAAAGAGAAAGAGCTACAGTTAGGTCCATAATTTGATGGACAAAGACATAAGTTTTGTAATTTTGCCTCTGTACACCACCATAGTGGATTTTAAATTAAACAATTAAGATGTGATTGAAGTGCAGACTTTTAGCTTTAATTCAAGGGGTTTAACAAAAGTATTGCATTAACTGTTTAGGAATTACAGCCATTTGTATATGCAGTCCCCCATTTTGTTTGCAAAACAGCTGCACAGTGCAAATGGACAATGAGCCCGAGAGTTTCTCAAGGCAAAGAAATGGGATATTATTCAATGGCCAAGTCAGTCACTTGATCTCAACCCAATAGAGCATGCTTTCATTTATTAAATGCGAAACTGAGTGCAGAGGTCCACAAACAAGCAGCAGCTGAAGGCGGTTACAGTAAAGGCCTAGCAGAGCCTCTCAAGGGAGAAAACACAGCATTTGGTGATATCTATGGGTTCTAGACTTCAGGTAGTCACCGACTGCAAAGGATTTTCATCCAAGTATTAAAACCAAATCTATTTAAAATTATGTAAGCTTGTCCAATTACTTTTGAGCCTCTGAAAATGGGGGACAATGTATAAAAATGGTTGTAATTCCTTAACAGTGGTGGATGCTCATATTAAACATGGTCAAAGTTTTAAATAATGAGGTATTGGGTCATTTCTAAGCAGATAATGCAAAATTTTTGTAAAACCCCTTGAATCAAAGCTGAAAGTCTGCAGTTCAATCACATCTTGACTGTTTGATTTAAAATCCACTGTGGTGGTGCACAGAGGCAAAATTACAAAAAAATGTGTCTTTGTCCAACAAAGGACCTGACTGTAGCACTTTCTCTTTTGTTCTTCTGCAACATCTGATCATTCCTTTGTTCATTAGCACCATCACAAGGAGTCCTAAAATAGTGACTTTGGTAAGTTATATTGTCAGGGGGATCTGTTTAGAGTGCTTACATGTTTTGATTGATATTAGGTGCCAGCAGCTTTATGGTGCCTTATAGACAAAAGATCCCCAGTTTGAGGCCTGGAGGAGACACAAACCCAGCCTCAGGGGGGCACGAGCCAGCATACTCCCAGTGAGAAATAAGGGAGCATCTGAAAGTACCTTCAGGTGCCTGTGCATCGAGGACTGTATCAAAAGTGATACAGTAT
>VUQI01019543.1:0-10039 GCA_015106735.1 Paratilapia polleni | reverse complement strand
ATTCCAGAGGTTTACAATGGGGTTCAGGTCTGGAGATTGGGCTGGCCATGACAAGGTCTTGATCTGGTGGTCCTTCATCCACACCTTGATCGACCTAGCTGTGTGGCATGGAGCATTGTCCTGCTGGAAAAACCAATCCTCAGAGTTGGGGAACATTGTCAGAGCAGAAGGCAGCAAGTTTTCTTCCTTTTTTGGTATTTTGAAAATTTTTCCTTTTCTGCAAATAAATGCTCTAAATGAAAATATTTTTATTTGGAATTTGGGAGTTATGTTGTCAGTAGTTTATAGAACAAAATAAAAATGTTCATTTTACTCAAACATATACCTATGAATAGCAAAATCAGAAAAAGTGATAATTTTGGAGTGGTCTCTTAATTTTTTCCGGAGCTGTATGTTAGAAATGGCTATCCTGCCTCTATGAGCACAGGTGCAACATTGTATCAGACAGAAATCCATCTAGTTTAACAGGTGTTGTGATGCAGACAGCTTAAACACTAATACTTAGTGGGTGCCACCTGAGATACCTCTAAATACTAAACCAGTGTAAACAAAGAGAAAAAAGAGAGCAAAGCTATTGCTCAAGGATTACATTTCATAAATACAGAGATTTTCAAGTACAGAGACTGTCTCAATAGCCTTACAATATGGATACAATATCAGTAGTGGGGAAACACAACACAGAGACACAGAAGAGTGCATAGAGTTAGTTATTTTTTTTGTTGGACCTTGAGCTGTCCAGTTCTCCAGACAATTCTTGGTTTTTGGCTGAATGATTACCAATCTACATTTGTGATTTCATCATTCATGCAGCAATGCTAGAGCAACTACCAAATGCAATACTGTCACACTGTAAGGGAAGTGCATGACAGTTAGAGAACACTAGTCTTCTACCTGTTCTTCCTCCAGTCACATTGGCATGCATTTAGCAAACATTACACTCCAAATATAACCATCATGACATACAAAAATAACTGGATAATATATAAAGACATAACAATAAATTTGTTACACAGAATGAGTTAACGTTTGTTAGTTCAGCAAACACTTCCTTTAAACATCTTATGGTCAAATAAAGACTTTGATACTCTAATCACTGCCAAATGTCTACTCTCACTTGAACTTTCTCTGAAATGCTGAGTTGTAACTCACAAATGTGTGAGCTTGTGCCAAATGCCATAAATGCACAGAAATTGTAAATGTTACCAGAATGGTGAGCTAGTGGCAGCTGGTAGTTATGATTGGCCACAAAGCAAGACTTTTTATAGTGTCTCCTCTTAACCCTGAAATGAAAGTGATCATGCAAAACACATGTAGACCCACGGTACCAAAATGGCACATATTTCACAAACGATTTGCTGGATTTGTTTGATCAATTTAACAAAGTGCTTTCTATTTTGGTGTTTCTAGTTTCTATTACGCAAACGTGACTACTGCAATCTGCAAAATGAGACACAGCTAAACAACATATCATACTACAAAATTTCAGTTAATGGTTTTCCATTATAGTCCATATTAAGGTCTGTGTGATTTCACTGCTACTGTGTACAGTAAGTTGACCCATGTTCTCTAAAAACTATGCAAAATGACCCCAAATTTTGACAGGATGGAAAGGAGTCCAATTATACACCTCAAGTAAGGCTAAAGAAAAAAACACTTCTTGTATTTAAACAGCATCTGGCAAATTTTGAACTGTACAAAATCACCACTCAGGCTAGGTAGATATTGCAGCTTAATCATCTCATTCAGTGTCCCCTGTACCATGCTGGTCTGCAAGTACTCTCTGATTAGTTTTAATTTAGAAGAGGAATGCTTCACTGTCACAACTTTGACAGATGTCACTTTGGTTGGTTTGCTTCAGGCCACGGTCAGATGTCCCAGGGGAAATTATTCTGCTGTGAATTTCAGTGAATTTCAGGGACCAGAGTCAGTTTGTTACGCTAACTTCAGTCAGCCTGCTCTAGTTGAAGGTTGCTAAGCGCTGGAGTAACTCCCTTAACTATAATGACATATTGCTCACTTGACGAAAGAAATTACTTGGTGCAAACCACTTCCATGATGTGGTGCATTTATTTTTAGGTCTGTGTTTTTTTTCCCTCTCTCACACATATGAACAAAACTCTGTGGCCCACACACCCCCTCTCTATCTATTCATAAGACAGGGTCTGTTCTGTCAGACCTTTCTGTGCTGTCTTAGAAAAGAACTACAACAATATCATTTTCAAACTGTGTTCAGATTGAGTGCAAAGAAAATTTTAAGGGTGTAGTTGCGTATGAAATTGCAACTACACCCTTCCAGGGGATGTCGGGAAGTAACAAAAAAAATGGCCGGGTTGAAAAAAGGAGATACAAAGGAGACAAAATAAACTAAAAGAGATGGACAAGCTGCTATCACCATCAAAAGAAAAGGAACATAACAACACCCAGAAGCTGGTCACCAAACAAGAGAGTAAGTTAAAAAGGCTAAATCACCAAGAACAGCCTCCTCTCCAGAGAGCAGGAGTAAGCAACCACAACACACAGAGCTCACAAGGTGCAAACCAACAAGCTCTCTGGCCCTGGAGCTCTCCTCTCTCTGGCCTTTAGTATTCTGGCCTAATTGTAGAGTCAGCTGCACAGAAGGGTGGCACCTAAGGCTGGAGAGTGAGCAAGACACACGCACTAGGTCAAAAATTACACCAGGCCTTGCTATGGCTGTAACAAACATGGAAATTGATGTTAACAGACACTACAAAAACAACAGCATTTGAATTTGTATTGATAAAATTAGATGAAAATTCAGTTTGAATATGTTTTAAAGAGTGCAAAAACTGTTAAATATAATTTCTTGGAGAAATCTGTCAGGGTTGAAGGCAGATACAGTACACCATCATCATTTTCTGTCTTTCAGTGGGGAGAATTTATTTGACTTTCATATTATTTTCTACACTGGAAGCATGTATTTACATTTTAATAAATTATTCAAATTTAACAAATTTTTACTTACCAGGTGCAGAGTAAGCATACCCACCTAAAGAGAAGCCACTTATCTCCATCTTCAGCCTCACAACATATCAACTGAGCACCCACCCACACACAGAGACTACACTGAATGAGCGATAGATGGTGTTTTCATAAACAGTATGAGATGGGTGAAGTTGGTCACAGCTTTAGATGCTTCAAGTTCACGACTCCCTGTTATTGCTCCTCCAGTACTCATAACTAGATCCTACAGCATTCAAAAGAAGATAGCTGTTGACAGAAATAAGATCACAATAGCCCTTAAGAGAAGAACATTTCAACTGGAGCCGCTGATGCTGAGAGGTTAAAATAGAGCTGAACTGTCTATAATAGCTGAGAAGAAACTGAACATACACAATGATGGGAAGTGTCATGCAAGGGAAAATGTAACCTTTTAAGGTCTCATTTTAAGTGACATTTGACTGTGCTGACTTGTCATGATCTAATGCACTTTTTTCAAACATTCTGAAAAAACAAATTACTACAGTCCATAGTTTATATACAGCTCCAGAGAAACAGATAATTTTGCAGTGGTCTCTTAATTTTTCCCGGAGCTGTATATACTGTCGGGTCGGGAAATTTGCAAGTTTGCTCAAATTACTAAATTTCACAAGTATCTTAAAGATGATGCATAATACTAGTATAGTATTTCTATTATCATAGTATTATTTGCATGCCATTACATGATACCAGGCTGACAGGTGTTCTTGGTTCCTTCTGCAACCATGCCATTTCTTTTTTTAATGCCACAAAAATATTAAATTTCAAGTTCTAATTGCAGTGAAATAGGTGCTCCACAGTGATATGCTGTACACGTTTCAAATTTCACACACTGCTAAAAGAATTTACGAAAAAAGCTAAGTAATAGAATAGACCTTAAAGGCTTAAAAAATATTAAGAGAATTAAAATAGAGCTCCTCGGACTGTTTGCAGTGCGAAAACGTTTGTAACAACAAACCTAGTGAGATACTTAAATCACCTTCACCTAGCTGAACATGGACATTTTAAAGATACTGACAAAGGAAAAACAGCTAAACTATCTAGAGCTCGGAGCCAGCCATAAGCCAGCAGCCTCAGTATGAGCTTTGAGCAGTCAAAGGATCAAAGCACTTAAGAGTAAAAATTATGGAGACTAGTGAAAAAGAGAAAAGGATTGATGTCCTGTTATCTGGTGAAGTTATAAACATACTGGAAACTGATGTAAGTAACTGACAGTTGTTTTGTTAGATAAATGTGTTGCACCTGCTTTTGTTTGGTAAGGTAAAATATGTCAGGTAAAGGCAGGTGTACAGCAGTTCTTTATCATTTTGAAGATTTGGACCTCTTAAGTAGCACAGCACTTTATTTTCAGTTGGTAAATTAAGATAAGATCCTGTAGCTTAGTGCAGTTTGGGGGAAATTATAAAGTTTAATAATTTATTTTATTATGTAAATAATATTTTGCATTGAAGAAAAGTTGATTTTTGTATGTATATGGTGTCAATTATAGCTCTTAGAAAGAAAATTGAAATCGGCAAAAATCTGTATCCACAGGTCACGGAATCAGCCAAGAAAATTGTAATCGGTGCATCGCTAGTTTATAGGTTTGTTCTTTAGTTTTGGTCATATTCATCTAAGACTAAACACTCCTTTTTGTTACAACCAGCACAAAAACAGACAAAGTTAGCAACTATGTGGTAATGAGAGTTGAACACCTATCAAGTAAAGGACACCAATTTTTTTCCAATGAAGCTGATGAAGACCAAGATGAATTAAAGATGACAGTAAATATTATACTTAAATTCAGTCAGATGAGAAAAATAATTCCAACATTGTGACGGTAATGTTGTTCACTGACTCCTAGAATTTAAATAAGCAGTTGTTTACCAGCATTTAAGCTAAAACAACATGATAACCTGACATTGTGTCAAGGCTGCTAAAGTGCTGCAGTGTGCATCTAAATTCAAATTTTAAAAGGTTAAAGCAACATCCTTTGTTTTCACATGAACACATGAGAATGGAAACACTGGTGCTGTCTATTTAATTTAAAGTTTAATAAGAAACTTTTGACTGAACTGCTGTAACCAGTGTTTGAATTATTTAAATTTCAGACATGTGACTATATTTTACTGTCTTTCAATCTTATCTCAATAATAAAAGTATAAAGTTCAGCAAGCACACCCCTGCTGTTAAGCAAAATGACTGTCCATTATAGATAATGTGTCTTTTACGAGTCAGATATAACTTAGTAGGGATGAGTTACACTGGCAAACTTTCTCTACTAACTTAATTACATTTTATTTGTCTTTGTTTTGTCATGGGTAAATCTAAGATGACAAATATAAACCCCTACTGCATATAGCAACATCTCTGCCATCCCATTTCATCTCCCTGACAGAAACTGTGTCTATCTTTGAACTGGCTTTTATTGGCTCCTTCATTCTCCAAAATGTATAATATCAGTGGGTGCTGGAGAAACACAGAGAAAGACATGATGTCCAGTAGACAGTGTGACGTGGTGCCAAGATAAAATAGAATTAATATTGTGCCAGCAATCTTGTTAAAACTTCCCTAGCTCCACCCACAACACAACCACATACATAGAAGCATGCTGGTCCTTGCCAAGCAATCCTATTAAACAATGAGCGTGGCATTTAATCTCTTAACAAGGGGAGGGGGGACTTGCCAACAGACAGAGAGACAGGTAGGGGTATTTTCATTTTCACTCCCTCTCTTACTTAGTATTTAGTTTGTTTAGTCTCCAACCTTCATAAAGCATCCTTACATCATGTCATTCTTGCTGCAGTACCTCATTATCATCTCACTGTATTCACGGTGCATACAAGCACTAATTTATAGCAATACCACTGTAAGGTAATTCGCAGTAGGTACATCTTCCTTGTTGCCTCATGTATTATATAAGATATATAGAGAAAATGTCAATGGCATCTGTTAAACTTCAAATAATCTAGGAGCAGGGGATAATATATTTGGATCCTAACAGCTTAGACTGTGAGTCAGATAAGAGCAACACACTCTCAATCACCATGCACATACACATGCACAAATACCAAACAACACCCACTACCAATCTATCAGCCTAATTATCACCGACTTCATAAAGAGACCTACCCACTTAGTCAGCAGAACATCCAACATACCAAAACTGTTGCTACAGCACTACATACAGTATATACAACACTGTCATGTAGACAGTACACCAGCTTTAACAGATGTTACCCTGTATGTGAAAAGGGGCAAGGGCATGCACATCTTACACCAGTGGCCTTAGAGTCACTTCCATACATAAACTGTTTCATAGCAGGATTCCAGGCATGAGAAATCATAGCACTGAGCATAGGTTGGATGCTTTATATAAACATACAGAGACTATGATGTGAATTTTAACATATTGTACAAGGTCTAAAGGCTACTGGAGACCATCCAGGGAGATGGTCACTTAGTCAGCAGAATATCCAACATACTAAAAGTACTGCTACTGCACTTCTATATAGATATTGTATACATGAATAATCATGATATCTGATAGCTTTATATCCTTTTTTTAAATACTTTCTTACTTTCATACAATTCATACAGGCAAGAGAAAAAAAAGGAAATGAATCATAACATAAAAGTCAGACATAGACAAACCATATGTTATGAGGTGGTGGTGGTGGGGGTTTGGAAGGAAGAGAGAAAAAAGGTGAAACCAAAAGAATAAAAAGAGGAGTTATATCAGATAGTTTGGACAGTGTATATGTTCATATACATTAACCATATTTTCAGTTCTTTATCCATATATGTGCACATGCCGTAAATTGATACTAAATGCATAAAAGAAAAAGAAAAGACAATATAAAGGTGATTTTACTGAGGCATTTATATTTTCCCACCATACCAAATCCATCTTTTTTCAAACACATTTTCCATATTCCTTATTTTGTTGTATATTTGTTCTATAAGTTGTACTTCTTGTGTCATGGTTTTTCTGTTTATTTAATTCACGGGGTTTCATTTTTCCCCACCCTTTTGTTATTTGCTTCAGTGCTGTTATTCTCAAAATTCTTAATTAAAAATTCTCATCTCGACAGCAGATGCTTTATTGTGATTAATTAATTAGAGCCCCCAAAATTTAGAAAACTAACTTTTCAGGGGAGTGGCATGACACTGGTGCAAATACTTATGGAGCATGACTGCACTGTGAGACGTTCCTCATAGCTAATCGCAAAGCATAGCTAACGCTATAGAAACCGTAGCAATTGTATGTGTCTAATAAGAACATAAAGCAAGCAAAGGACATTTATTTGAGTAGGATTTTTCACAGACAAGGGTCACAAAGGGCTTTACATAAGCCAATACACAGCATACAAGCACATTAGTACTTTAATTAGATCCTAACATTGGTGTGTTAACATGCTCAAAATGAAGATGTTCAAATGTTTATGTGTATAATGTTAACAATATCTGTCTTCTTAATTTAGCTTTATCAGCTTGCAAACATTTGCTAACTTTTGCTAATTTTCACTGATCTGTAGGACATCAGAGGACATGATTTCTGTTACTTCATTTGCCAGAATTAAATCAGGGTAACCACTGTCTATTGTCTGACAACTATTTAGTTTTTTATTTGCTTTTTTATTTTTTATTTTTTTATCTGCATTTGTAAAAAATGGCCAGGTCACAAGTCTAGGAAATATGTCAACCAGTTATCTATTATCTGCTATTTGGATATCCTGGCTACAGCACAAGCCACCTCAAAAATTTACCATTGTCAACAGACTAGCTAATGGGTTCCTATAATGCACTAGTGATCAAAGTGGTAGACCACCTAACAAACTGACAAACTTGTATCTCTGGGGATCAACTGTCTCTCTGTTAGCTTCCCTTAGGGGAACCCCAACAACTCAAAAAATAAATAAATAAAAATCTTTTAGCCATAGCTCATACAAGCTTAATGCAATTAAACCATTTCAGAGACTGTTCCAACAGATTCCCACTAACACAAATATATAAATTATATCCTAAAAATACCCAATAGCCTCGCTAACATCTCTTACATATGCATACTAAAGATCTGTTAAGGTGAAATCTGGGCAGTGACAGAACATACCTGCCAATTTAAAAGTCAGCTTTGATATAGCTCACTGTGCTTTCACCTCCACCTTTGCATCCTGAAATATAGAGCCCTAAGTGTAAACTAATGTGACTCTATTGAGAGGATAAATCTCCTTTTCTGAGCCTCCATAAATTCCAGCGTTGCACTTTAGTCGGAGTGTGCTCTAATATTTCATTATTATCGCCTCTACGTTCAAACTTCCACAGGCCCTTGTCTTGTAACACAGAACCATCATCAGAATCGCAAAAATGTCTGAACCTTGAAATATGACTTTATGGCTAAAGCCTGCCAACATCCAATAAAGAAAAGCATTCCAGATAATACAGCTCGAGGTATATTTAATGGATTCCTTTGTACAATTTATATAAATATGCAAAATCTTTTGAGTTACTGTTTGTTATAAAGGGTACTTCTAAATTTCCTCCACTACCCCACTCTGGATGCCATAAGATGGAATTCAGTTTATATTATGTTCAGTTAATTTATGTTAAACAACTAATAAGATTTAAAGTGACTAACAAGCTTGTTATGTTATTTTTGCAACAGCTAGTTCTGGCCAAATAATTTGATTGGACCCTTGATGACTCCCAAAATTACATTTTATCTAATTTATAAATGATGGTCAGTTAAGGACAAAGGGAAATAAAGAACCCAGGATACTTCAGTGCAAATGACCATATGTGCTCAAATGACATCAGCCAACCTAGAAAATTAGAGAGGAGGAAAAATTAAGTTGACACTATAAGGCAACCAACCTGGGTTTTGGACTGCTTTCAGACTTGGCAAAGTCTCAAAAATATGAATAACATCTTTCATTACATTAAGAAGTCTGAGCTGGCTGCAGTCTTAACACAATCTTATGGAGACTATTTAGACATCTAAAAGGAAGCTACAGCATCCACAGCTACAAGGTTATTGGTATTTAATGCATGATCCAGAATTCCTTAGTAAATAATGTTTTCAGAAAAATAATAATAATAAAGACCCAATGGAGAAAGAGACAAAAAACTGGATGGGTGCTTATGTCAAGGAGTAAAGAAATTCCCTCTGCCCAAAAGCATCTCTTGAACAATACCTGAATGATACCAGGTGCAAAAGCCCTCTACCTGTAAACCAGGAGGGTAACAGCTGCAATAGACAGCTTCTGGTATACCACAGTTCCCCTTGGAGTAAACCAGCTGTCACAGATGTTTCCCAGAACTGAAAAGAGGCAGGGGGACGTACATCTTACACTAGTGGCCTTAGAGCCACTTCCATACATAAACTGTCTCATGACAGGACTTGAGGCAAGGGAAATCATAGCTTTGATACTTTATACAAACATATAGTGAGCCATCCATCCATCCATCCATTTTCTTCCGCTTATCCTATTTAGGGTTGCGGGTGGGGGCTGGAGCCTATCCCAGCTACCATAGGGCGAGAGGTGGGTTACACCCTGGACAGGTCGCCAGTCTGTCGCAGGGCTAACACAGAGAGACAGACAACCATTCACGCTCACATTCACACCTACAGCCAATTTAGAATTACCAATTAACCTAATCTCACTAACTGCATGTCTTTGGATTGTGGGAGGAAGCCGGAGTACCCGGAGAGAACCCACGCAAACACGGGGAGAACATGCAAACTCCACACAGAAAGGTCCTGGCCAGATGGTGGATTCGAACTCAGCACCTTCTTGCTGTAAGGCAACAGTGCTAACCACCGCGACACCATGCTGCCCATATAGCGAATGTGACATAAATTCTAACATATAATGATTTTTTGACAGGTCTGAAAGTTACTGGAAACCATCCATGGAAAGCTGGAAACAATGGAACAACATACAGTGGTGTGAAAAAGTGTTTGCCCCCTTCCTGATTTCTTATTTTTTTGCATGTTTGTCAAACAAATTTAAATATTAGACAAAGATAACACAAGTAAACACAAAATGCAGTTTTTTTTAAA
>VUQI01019541.1:0-11987 GCA_015106735.1 Paratilapia polleni | reverse complement strand
AGAGAGAGAGAGAGGGAGAGAGAGAGAGAGAGAGAGAGAGAGGGGGGGGGGGGGGGGGGGGGGGGGGGAGGGAGAGAGGGGGAGAGAGGGGGGGGGGGGGGGGGGGAGAGGGGAGGAGAGGGGGGGGGAGGGGGGGAGGGGGAGGGGGGGGAAGGGGGGGGGGGGGGGGGGGGGGGGAGGGGGGGAGAGAGAGAGAGAGAGAGAGAGAGGGGGCGCGCGCGGGGGAGAGAGAGGGAGAAATGGAGAGATGGAGTGCAGTGGCGGGGTCTGAAGGGGGAGGAGAGAAGAAGAAGCGTCCGCGCTGCGCTCCGGACTCCTCTGCTGCTCCTTCTCTTTCCTGACTGCCTCTCAGTGTTTCCTTTTTTGTTCTGCAGGAATTTACACACAGGTGTCAGCTGGGCTCAAGGTGGACAAGCGTTACCACGTGCACGGAGGGTCGGGCTCGTGAGGTCACCTGGCTGGTGCCACCTGCGCAAAAAAAAAAAAAAGTTGCCGTCACGGCCGGGTGGTAAAATCATTGGCTTAAAGGGGGATAAGAGGGCGGACGGATTTATAGAAGACTCAGATGGAAAAAGTAATGGCCTGGAGATTGCATTTTGTTCTTATTCAGCAGACTGTACAGCCCATCCAGTCCATCTAACAAACCAATAAGTGCCTATTTACGGATCATGAGTGCAGCATCGACGTGATCTCGTCTGCTATACCGATGTAAGATTACAGCTGTCGTTTAAACGTTTTACCAAGAGCACATGCTGACATTTAGAAAAAGTCCAATCAAGACTCAAAGACTGAATTTTCGATGGCATTCTTAAAATTATTTGATGTTCTTCATCCTGTCTCCGCACTGAATGGAGTTCAAAGTTCAAATTACAGACAAAATTGCAAAACATTTTCCACTTTTCAAAACTTATTTGAAAAGTGGAAAATGAATATCTGTGTGTTTTTTTTTTTCCATACCTCAATTGACTTCCTTGCATAACATCCTTATTCCAAGGTCAATTGAGGGCCTTAAGCAATTTCATGTCCTTGTTATAGCTGGAGCTGGACCTGCGTGATGAACTGAAATCCAAGTGAACCTGTGACTGTCATAAAAGATGACTTTAACAAAACAAAAAAAAACCTGTGTGGATCACTATGTTGAAAGATTAAGCTACACCAGCTGTTGAAAATGCAGTTCGAGATGAATCTATTCCTCAGGTATGATAACTAACAATCAGTAACTGTTTACAGGAAAATTGGTGAAAGCTTTATGAGAATCATCTGGTATAGGAACCAAAAAAAAAACAGGATGCAAATTATATTTTCTGTCATCTGGTTCCAAAACCTTAACCAACACCACATTATCTGCTTGTCAGTACTGAGTCTTTCCCTGCAGGAGATTAGCTCAACTGCCACATTTCTCTCATTGATTTTCTCTCCTGGCTTTGAATAACTAAGCCGTGTCTTGTGTCAGAAATCAGTAATATGGAGATTCACTGAGGTATTTGTGAAGAATGTTGGGGGTGGGGGGATCATTTTAAGGCAGTATTTCCTTGAACCAAATAAAGATGAGACAGCTTCAGCATGTTGAGACTTTTGATGTTAAATTCTAGGGTTAAAGATGTTCTGCCATCAGCCATTTCTGCAGATCATGAGTCACTCTGTACACACCATTACCCCCAAGACCTGAAGAGAAATGAGGCTTGAGGAGTTACATGAATCAGAACAGACCTTTCTCACATTACCATGATCACAACCCACTGAGCTACTGTGCCACATTTCACCAGCAATGACATACGAAGCATTTGATTTCAGGAAGCGTGCGACAGAGGGAACACATCTGTATCCCCACACCTGCTACCTCCTTCTGCATTACCAACTAAATTAACCAGCTGTGCCGATGCATTTATGTTTGCATTTCACTGTACAAGCAGATCCAACACTATAATCATCACGCCTGCTCCCATGTGTAATTTTTTCTCTCTCAATCAAATATAATTAGGGCCTCACAATGAGGCTGATTGGAGATAACAACTCTGCTTTCTTCAGATGATGCAGACACACACATTATGATGTGGTTGAGGGCAGAAAGGGAGGAGAGAGGATCATTTCTCATTATACTGTATATTATCTCTGTCTCTATCTCTATTTTAAAAATTAATACTGAAATATTAATTATTTTGGATTCAGAGAGAAGAAATTTCATAAACAGTGTCATTTAGTGTGGATTCCCATGCTACCCCACATTTCACCAGAGACTAGGGGCCTCAATAAATAAGTGCTTCAGCACAACAGAATAACCTTCCGAGGATCCCTCTTTGCATCCACAGAAGAAGAAAAAAACATGTAAATCCACAGCTCAAAGTCAAGCAGTTCGGTGTAATTAAAATAACATCCGTCAGGGATATGGAAATATCCCATGTCCCCGTGTCCAAATCTCTGGGTAATTGTGAGCACTTGTATAACCAAATGAGCTCAGAGTCACACAGGGAGTTTGAGAAAGTCAGTACATGGTTGCCGCAGAGCCCGAGCACAAGTCACACTGGTGGATCAGTACACTTTTCGTGGCAACACTTCATTAAAGACAGAGGGTTGTGCACAGGCATTACACTGAGCACCAAACCAAGCTATTTTTACACCAACAGACACACAAGGGAAACCCAGGCAATGTTTAATTTATGATTCTTGTCATGGAAAGGACTTCGGCTACATACTTCATAAAAATAAAAAAAAAAAGGTGGGAGAGTGAAGAGGGTGTCAAGAGATCAGTGAGGATCTTTCATAGATAATGAGTCAAATTGAGCTGTATTTCACCAAGACTGAGACAGTCTTAATGCAACATGTTCAAGAGATTTGCTGCAGAGTGGCTGACCACAACTTGCTGAGACTTGTTCTGCATAGAGTGAACAGCACCATGAATTTGAAGGCAATATCAGCTTGTAACTTCTTTCTTTGAAAGAGCTGAGGCAGGTTGCTATTTGGATCTATGTGAAAAATGTATGATTGATCACATTTAACAACTGCCACAGCTGGTCCATCAGCTATAAGCTGACAGCTCCAAAATTTCCCCTTCTCAGAAATTAGAGGGCAAAAATACACAGCAACCAGTTGTTTCAGACAGTGTTGTTAAAACCTACATTTTGACTCCAAAATATCAAAGTCAGACGATGCTCCAAGATGAATGCAACATGGATGCATGTTGGGAGGCAACTGTGAGCCACCACTGTACTATACTGCATGTTAATGAACTGTGTAGTTAGAAGCCCTGCAGAGAGCCTAATGTGTTCTTCCAGATGGTCATACACAGGGGCACATCACCTCAGCTCCTCATTTACTTTCTTCCAGTTTGACATTTATGCTCCCAATTGTCTAAAAGACTTAGGTGTGAATATGCCACAGTTTAGAGCACAGAACTTTTTCTGCTTCATTTTTTTTTTTTTCCCTCTTCATATGCTAGGTTACCAACACTACCGCAGGCCCAGCAGGATGCCTTGGTACTCACCATGCCAGCACCACAGGGGAGCACAGTGGCTTGCTGAGTTCAACACTTTAGTACAGGCATCCCAGCGAATGCTGTGGGTTTGCCCCAGGAATGCCTCCTGACCACAGCCTCAGTCACTGGCGCTAACAGGGAGCAAGAGAGGGAGAGTGAAGAAGGAAATACACTTCACAAGTCAGAACAAACACAGGTGTCACACAGTCACCCTGACCAGCTGAAATACTTATTCCTCCCTATTAAAGACAACTTCTCTAACACCAAGGGTGAAAACAACCTCGGTGGAAGATGAGGTGTTTAAGTTGTGTTGCATTTATAGCATCACACCACTGGAAATGAGTTTCTAATGAGTTATCACCACATTGCTGTCAGGCTCTGGGTTATAAAGATTCGTTTCCCTTTCAAGTGAGAGTCCTGGTTTATTACCCGAGTCTTATTGTCGTTACAGCAGGGAGGTAGACAAGATACAGACAGCTTGTTAGCAGCATAAGCAAGCGTGCAGGTATTGGAGGAGATAAAAGAGTGCGCTCTTTCTGTATCTGCTGTGTCTGTCTGTGAACACCTATAATCAAGTGGACTCATCACGATCAAATGAGACAGAGTGGAAGATTTTGTCCTGTTAAGGTCCTAAATTTAATCCTTTCTCTGCCTGCATCTTTCAAAGTATCACTCATTATTATACAACTAAATTGTGTAACTATGCTTACTGCCTATCTGAAAGGACACACACCCAAACAGAGTAGTCATAATACCCATGAATTTTAAGTAAACTCTTGATGACACAGAACTGGGCTGGGCATGCTTAAACCCAAGCACACTCAGCAGTGGCTCTGTGCCACTTTGTCTCCACTAATCCTCAATGATCACCTCATATACAGAGAAAGGGGTGAGGATTTTGGCCCCAACTTTCAGACACTATGTAAGAAGGTAAGTACAGAACAGGACCAGGATGGTGGGGAAGTCCCATGAGCTCACTGTCTAGCCAGATAGTGCAGCAGCTACGCCTACCTGCTCCCACCACCGACACCAGGGAGTGTCTCCAAGGAGCTTTGTGGAGGTTTAGCTCATTTATGCATCATAAAACACCAAGTATTACTAAACCTTCAAGATTTTAGCCCATGTCTAACAAGTGAAATACCAAACTTCAAATCCCATTTAAACTGTTTAAGACTCTGTAAGCTCAGAACACATGAGCAACATGTTCAAGGGTCAGTGTGACACTGTGATGAGTAAAAACTTCCAGCAAATCGCCCACATTCATTTCTCACATTCTTTGCTAATACTCTGACCTGAATCATTTTGTCTGGAAGAAAAGATAAAGGGTTGTAAGGTAAATGAAAAAAAGGTTTCTAAAGAAAGTCCATCCCTTTTCTTATTTAACCATATCCATATCTATGGCCAAATAATCAATTAAAAACAATCAAATGAGGTTAGAGTACACAGAGAAAACCCACACAGGCAGAAGGGGAAAAGGCAAATCTGCACAAAAAGGCCTCGGGTACCCAAGAAATTTGAACCTAGAAACAATGGTGGAGACAGTGATAACCACCATGCCACCATGTTGCCCTGAAGAAAGACAAAACATTTAAGATGCAACAGGTCCTATTTCCCCCAGAAAAGCAGTTTAGTGAGATTGAACAGCTCAGTTAATTAACTCAATTTCATTTTTTCCCCCCAGATTTTTAATGACTGAGCTTGAAAGTAAATTAAAAGGAAAGACTATTTTTTTGGTTAGCATTTTTGGCATTAAAAAACCTTTTGATGCAAACTTAATTTGCTCTGTCCAGGTTTAAGGGAATCCTGACTTGTCACTTTTAAAGTGACACTTTAAAGGAAGTAATGAATGTAAAACCAGGTCTACAGCAAATGCAGTTTAATCCTCACCGATGTGCCTTAATGACAAGTTATCTGATGTGATAGTCCAGTCTCATCTGTAATTGTAGTGAGAGGACTTTGCAAGAACTCAAGAAAATATAAAAAGCATACAAACAAAAGACATATGTTAGTATGTTAGTTACAATAATGAATCAATGGCATACAGAGAAACTGATCTGTTTTCACTTTTCTCCATTTTTTGAAGCTGAAATGTTTCATTAAGCACTTATTTTCTGTGTAAGGTTTGGTTGCAGTGTGTTTATGAAAACGAAATGCAAAAAAAAAAGAAAAGAAAAAAAAATTGCATCCATGCAGAAAATAAAATGTGCAACAGCAACATGTGGCCCTCTGCCACTATGGATACGGTATAAGTGGCTGTTCTTCTGCACACATGTGAATCTAGATTGCCCTCTAGTGGCTATGGGTAGTATGGGCCCTTAATACAAAAGTAAGACTTTTTTTTTTTAGGGCAAACGTTTTGACTTGTCAGAGCAGAAGCAATAAATATGATGAAGACTTTCAGTTTTATTAAATGTCCCAGTGAAACATTGACAGCGTACCAGAATACACACTAGCAGGCCTTCCCCTGAGTGGATGCAGCCATCATTACCAAACTTGTCTTTTTCCTGCTATGACAGGTAAAAATGTCCTCCAGGTTTTCAGAAAACCAAGACAGTGTCAGTGTTACAGAAATGTGAACACATTTTAAGAATGAATAATAAATAATGGTTACTGTAAATTTAGAAATCATATTTTTACTTTTTTGTTATTCTTTTTATTTCTATAATTTATAGAATAGCCATCCAAGTGTTGGAACTACGCTTCCCATGATCTGATATAAACAGGAGTATACATTTATGATGTTGAGGACAGCATACTGAACATCATATTTACTTAAATCTGGTACCTCCTCATAGAGCTGTGTGTCACATCCACTGCTGCTCCAATGTGATACAGTGCTGATGAACGAGGCAAAACTAGTATCTTTGCCCCCTTCAGCTCTCCTGTGCCCTACAGTTTGAACATTTCTGCTGCAGAATGATGAACAGAACTCAACCTGCAGCCTCTTGTCCACCCCTGTCGCATTTTAGGTAGGTTTCCATTTTGTCTGCAGGCAGAATTTTATGGTATGTTACTTATAGTGGCGGTTTTAGGATCCTATGACAGTGACCAAGTCCTTGTCAGTCAGGTCTGCTGAAATCAGGTGGAAAGGAAAAATAGCTCACATACCAGCATGCCACAGTGCAGCACAAAGCCAGCTGTGTCAGTTTGATGGTACTTACTGTAGCTGCTTTCTCTTCTCTTGGCTTTACAGTGAATGAGGATGTTCACTTTGAGCTAAACAAAAATAAACCACTGATACTTTACATACTGGTACCTTTTGTTGTCTGGACAGTACAAAGCGTGCCGTTCAAATGATCTCGACCACAAATTAAGCATATGCTTTTTCCATCTAAAATATTAAAAACCATATTCAAATCCTTTTCCCAGCTGGCTCTTATTAAAAAATTTCCATTGAGAGATAGTGATCACAGGCTTACTTTCTTAGAAAAAAAAATTTTTTTATACTTAAAAAGATATGGAAATATTCTGTGTATAGAGAATGCAAAGTAAAAGTTGGGTAAAAAAAAAAAAAAAAAAAAAAAAAAAAGAAAAAAAAAGAAACATACCTAAGATAGCTTTGCAGCATGATAATGATCATAAAAATGATTAAGTCTTAAGGGTTGGTATTAAGGGCAGGGCTCAAAGAACCACAACAATGACAAAGTGGCACTGGCACTGATGCAGCCATTCAGAGAAAGCACACCATCACTTTGCTATGTCTAACTGCACAATCAGTGATGAGTCACTGTTATCCGTTTGGACACACCAATTAAACTTAACATTCTGTATCCCCCCCCCCCAGCATTGTCTGGAAAGTTATGTTCTAATCCAAAAATAGCCAAATGGGTTGACTCAGCCTCTGCTTTGTTCTTTACCAACTGCTGTTCAGTACACAGGGTTTAAACAGCTCTTCAGATAAAACATTTTTTTCCAAATTGAGCTTGCGTTCACCGGAGTAGGTGACCTCACCAGCAAATTACGGGAAAGAGCAAATCTATTTGTCTAAAAGCCTGCAGCAGTGATAAAATGTTTTTCAGACAACCTGTCAGCTCGTAAATGAGCCACCATGAGGGGCAAAGATGTTCCATGAAGGCTGAACCGGGAGGTGGAAAAACAGGTTGTAGCAGTTCCCTCAACATCACATCAGATAAAGGTGCTGAGGCTGAGCCAGAAAACTGGGGCCTCAGTTTGTGATTTGACATGACACGCATGGGCCCATGTTTTATAAACAACCAAAAGGAGGCAAAACAAACATGGTATATTCAAAATGCAGTCAGTTCATGATTTTTAAAAAAAGAAAGAAATCTAATAATGCGTGCAACTCATAGACCCATTAACTCCAGACACATTGCTGGTGTGTAACAAACTCATGCGTCATTATGCAGCCATGCAAGCCACATTTCAGATCCTTATCACCCAGTGGCCACTGACTATGTGCTTTGAGTTACGGTAAGGTATGCTCCCAGACATCCTTTCTACAACTTCATTCATTTCAAAAAAACACCCTCCAATTATGATACAAACTGCATGGAGCAAATAGGTTCAGTGCAATTCACAGTAAATACACAAAACTGAATACTAGCCAGTGTTTGGTAAAAAGGAAACAAAACCAGACTACAAGTCTAAGAGAACATAGGAAGTGAAAATATTAATTTACATGACAGTGACACTTGGAAGTATCTAAAAGGAGAAGTATGAAGACACCCAGCCACACAAATAACTTGTAAAAGCACACAGTGAGGGACATTAAAAAGGTTTCTACCTATACTTCACAAAATAAACTGAAATGACTAAGTAAATCATTGTCTCTTAAAAGTAACAGCATTTACTTTACAAAAAACCCCCAAAACAAAACAAAACAGTGACAGGAAGAGCTAATGAATATCCAAGAAGTCCTTGACTACCAGTTCTATGGGAAATACAACATTGGAAATATGGCTGTACAATATGTTAGAAGTACATGCAACTTCGTGCATGACAGGCACTGTATCCCAAGTCATGTGGTGCAATCACATGATAGCTAGTGCAGTTAAATGAAAATGCATAAATATGTGGTTAAGCTGCGTCCCGAAAGCTTTGTGCCGTCGTCATGTAGAAATCTCTGGTATGTTTCTTAACATATATTATTTTAAGGAAGTCTGCAGCAGATAGCTGAGGTGTAAGCTCAGTCTCGGAGCAGTCCCAGCTTCTTCAGGGCCTCACGGCGGTCCCCTTCATTTTCTGAACGAGGGCAGATCAACACACTGATACCTTGCGATCGAGGCAGTTTCTGAGTGTCTCTGGAGTGATGGAAGACAGTGTGGGCAGGCATGGCCTCCCGTGTGTCTGGTTCTTTAGTGATGGCAGGGCCTGCCCCCAAATCCTCTCCTTGAGCACTTGAAAACTCATTCCTACTCCCCAGAGAGGCGGGGCGTGGCCGATTGTTACGCAGCTGGCTGGGGCTCTGATTGCTGCTGATGTCCTGACTAGCCTCACTGAAGATCTCGCCTGCCATATATCTGCTTACACCCAAGTCAGAGCGTCCCAGGCTGGCTGATTTGACCTTTGGTGGTGTTAGCTGCTTGACCAGGGAAGGAGGGCTAAGAGGAGTGGCCTCTGTGACATATTTGAGAGCAGACAACTCATTTTCTGAAGGTGAAGGCTCGAAGGGGTCACTGAAGGCAGGAGGTGCCGGGATAATATCGGGATCCTGAACTGAAAGAGCAGTAGAAGTGGTTGGTGGTAATGCAGCAGCAGGGGTCAAAGGCTGGACAGTAACAGAGGCAGGGGGAGGGCTGCTGATACGGGTGTAACATTGTGTTGGCGGTGGTTCGTTTGGAGTTGCTGGGCTGACTGGAGTAGAAGAAGTTGCCCATGACGTTCTGGTTTTGAGGGGAAGTTTAGGGCTCAGGGCAGGGCCTGAATCTTCCTCACTGCTTTTAAGCAGACCAAGCTTTCTGAGAGCCTCCATGCGGACTTTCTGAGGGTCCAAGAATGGCTGCTCACTGCTGGTTGGCACTGCATGTCCTGAGTTTCCATCTGAGTTAGGCATCTTGTTTGATTTCAGAAGAATGTTGGGAGGAAGCTTTTTTGGCTTTGGGGCCACAGCAGGTGGACTTTTGGGCTCAGTAGTGTCAGGAGGAGGTGACGCAACAACTTGTGAACTTCTGAGCAGACTGGGAGACACATCAGGTGGAGGTTTGCTTGGAGGCTCCTTGGTCACAGGACTCACTAAATTTTTCTTGACAGAGGCTCTCTGACGTATCTGCTCCAAATCAAAGGTTGCTCCTGGCCTTTTCCTGGAAATTCCCACAGATGGTGGGAGGTCTTTTACTTTATCAGGCTGCGAAGGAGAATCTGGTTTATCCATGAAGTCTAAAGGAGGAGGGATTAGACCCAGATAAATTTCAGAGGCCTCCGTGGATGGTTCTGGGCAAAGAATAGTACTTGTGACACTCTCAGGGTGAGCATCTTCACCTGTGGCCAAGCCTGACACCTCAGTCTGTATAGCTGATGAGTGGATTCTGCAAGCAGCAGAAGATTCAGGGATTAGAGGACTGTGTTGTGGTTCAGAGGTTTGATTCAGAGCATAATGCTGAGTTTTTCCTTCCTTTCCTTTTCTTGGTGCTGCTAAGTTGGTCAGTGCTGTGGGCACTTCACTACTGAGTAATGATTTCTGGTCGCTTCTGGAGTCAGACGTCAAAGTGGAAATGTCTAATAAAGAAAAGCACAATTACTGTTAGAGCACAAACTTTGCATTTGCAAGACAAATAAAGGTAAACAAGAAAATATGCACAACAGAGCATGGCGTGAACGTACCATTTACTCTCATCTGGTCCATTTTTTCTGCCAGTGATTCATGATGTGATTCATCATTGGATAAGCCGCTGTCCTCCTGCACCTCCAGTGCTTCGATCATCTCTTCAAGATACATGAGACATGCCCTCTCCTCTGCAGACAAGTGCTCCATGCTGTCTTCACTCTGCACGCAAAATAAAACGCAATAGAAAACAAATTTAAACTTTGCAATCACATCCTCATTTTAGTCCTAAACACAGCCATAAGAGACAGGACAGGAACAATAGGTCAAAGTCGTTTAGACAGATCCGAAGGAACAACTAATTATAGTAGTCCTGTCTAGCTCCTAGTCATCTTTTATTCTATATTAACGTGTCAGAATTTATTTCAGGTGACTGCTGGTGCCTGACAGCTTCAGGTTGTTTATACCTCATTTAAGAAAGCATGCGCTGAAACCCTTTGAAGGCTTCTCACTGACTAAACACGAGAACCTTTCACCAATTACAGATTCACTTCCCCTCATCATCTCTCAAACTTTATAGATCTCTATTCTTTGTTTTTCTCTTCCAACTGAGGACAGAAGCATTCAATGTATGTTATAACAGGGAAAGAAATGAGCCCATAGACTGTGTTACACAACAAACAGATGTGCAAGAGAGTCACTGGCACAGATGACTGAGATGAGGAGCTACAGCAGCACTCACATAGCCAGAGTTCATGCTGATTACACTGTCCGAGCTCCCTGCACTGTCCATATTGCTGAAGAATTCCACGGGAACACCACCTGGCCACGTGTCACTCTTTGGCATTGCACAGGGAGCGGGATGAGGGCATGACATGCGCTTCACAGTCCTGTTTTGTGTGTGTAAATCTCACCAAAGGTCTGTCTCAGGAAGAACCTGAAAGGTCAAATAACAACAAAATACAATCAGATGAAGTTTGTGGGGCCCTGCTGTCTCCACAGTGGAAAATGTTCATTTTCTTTGACAACTGATCAACGAAGCCTTAGTTTGAGGCTAAAAATAGCTAGAGAATTAGTTAGTAAACAAAACAGCATCTTTACATTCAGTGTGATAAATGCATGCCATAAATTACAGCTGATAGTTTAATGATCCTCATAATGTAATAGCTGTCTTGTTATTGTAACAAGAGGCAAATGTGCTGTCACAGTCACAGTTATATATTAAACAAATCTAGTTATGCTAATCGAGTCATTAAAAAAATAATAATGGCTGAACTAAAACTTTTTTCTTTTAAACACATCAAGACATGGATCAAGGCACAGGTGGATAGCTGTGAAATGGAAAATATTTCCAATTATACACATCTGTCATGCATTTAATCTCCTTCCCAGGAATGGCAACACAGTTACCAGCTAGGGTCAAGTTAGCGTTTAGTATGACATTCAATAGGAAAAACAAAGCAATTAGTCAACTAATTTATTTTATATTAAAGTGGTGGCATATCATTGTTAGAAAACAAACATTTTTTGTCTCTTACATATTAAAAGTTGAATTTATTAGTAATAAAACTCACTTTTATTTCAGCAGAATTAACCATTTGTTACAAAGAACCCCTTATAGATCCTACTGTTAGATTTTTTCTTTAAAAAGTTGAATCAGTTTTTAAGCAAAAAATGCCAACAATCCCTTAGGTTCAGCTTCCTAAGTATGAGAATGTGTTGCTTTTCCCTCTTATAATACTATTATAATAGTATACTTATAATAATATACTGAATATCTTCAGTGGTCCAAAA
>VUQI01019540.1:0-12565 GCA_015106735.1 Paratilapia polleni | reverse complement strand
TTTTTTTTTTTTATTATTTTTTTTTTTTTTTTTTGGTTGCCAAGGTGACATATCTCTTCTGAAATGTCTGGGCAACATATGTGCTTCAGACAGAAAAATACACTTCCCGTTGAAATACATTTGTTTCAAATTTGTGTCTTCATGAGCAAATGTGACAATTTGTGTCCATGAACATGAACAAATAGATTACTTATTTGTAGCTGCTTGTTGCATGTTGTATTCTACCTGTATTATACTGGAGTTGTGCACATTTCCCTGTCACATGTTTCTCCACTGTGGCTCCATAGACTTCAGTACTAATGCATTACACAGAATTACACAGGATAGATGGTATATTTGCCAAATAAAGTTTTTGTTTACTGACAAAAATTTAACTTGCATTAGGCTTAAGTTAACTAAACAGTTCCTTCTAAGGTCACATGTTGTGGAGTTCAAGCAACTCACAAGCTGATATACACTCTCTGGACTCTGGTACTGTTAGGTACACCTTGCTAATACCAGGTTGGACCCCCTTTTGCCTTCAGAACTGCCTTAATTCTTCATGACACAGATTCATCAACGTGCTGGAAACATTCCTCAGAGATTTTGGTCCATACTGACATGACAGCATCACACAGTTGCTGCAGATTTATCAGCTGCACATCCATGATGTGAATCTCCTGTTCCACCACATCCTAAAGGTGCTCTATTGGATTGAGATCTGGTGACTGTGGAGGCCATTTCAGTACAGTGAACTCATTGTCATGTTCAAGAAACCAGTTTGAGATGATTTGAGCTTTGTGACATGGTGTGTTATCCTGCTGGAAGCAGCCATCACAAAATGGTACACTGTGGTCATAAAGAGATGGAAATGGTCAGCAGCAATACTCAGGTAGGCTGTGGTGTTTAAATGATACTCAGTTGGTACGAAGAGGCTCAAAGTGTACCGCCAAAACATTCCCCACACCACTATACCACCACCAGTCTCAACTGTTGATACAAGGCAGGATGGATCCATATTTTCATGTTGTTTATGCCAAATTCTGACCCTACCATCTGAATGTTGTAGCAGAAATTGAGACTCATCAGAGCAGGCAATGTTTCTCCAATCTTCTATTGTCCAATTTTGGTGAGCCTGTGTGAATTGTAGCCTCAGTTTCCTGTTCTTAGCTGACAGGAGTGGCACCCGGTGTGGTCTTCTGCTGCTGTAGCCCATCTGCTTCAAGGTTTGATGTGTTGGTTGTAATGAGTGCTTATTTGAGTTACTGTTGCCTTCAGCTTGAAGCAGTCTGTCCATTCTCCTCTGACCTCTGACATCAACAAGGCATTTTCCCCCAGAGAACTGCTGCTCACTGGATATTTTCTCTTTTTCAGACCATCCTCTGTAAACCCTACAGATGGTTGTGTGGGAAAATCCCAGCAGATCAGACCGCCTGGCCCCAACAACTATGCCACATTCAAAGTCACTTAAATCACCTTTCTTCTGATGCTCAGTCTGAACTTCAGCAGGTTGTCTACATGTCTAAATGTGTTGAGTTGCTGCCATGTGATTGGCCGATTAGATATTTGTTTGTGTTAACACACACTGGGAACCAAGGATCATATCAAGGGCCAAACAGTTGTTTATTTACATGCTTTAATTTAATCCAAAATAATAAAAATATCCTGGATTATATTGTTGTATGTCCCATCCAGACTTTTCATCCACATAAAGGCCTCAACAAATCAACGAAAAGTCAACAAATTGCCAAGCGTCATACCAGTTAGTCATGCAAAATAATGCATTTCATCAGTTTTACAATAAGGACAACAACCTGCTTCACAAGCCTGAATATGACAACAAATGTAGGTAATAACAAAGCAAAATAATGAAACTTTGATGTTGTTTTTACACATATTTCTAAACGTCTTACCCATTTGCTCTGCTATAATGAAAACTTGTCTCAACAGCTCCCATCACTTTAGATCTGGCTTGAAGAAACATATTTTTATGTATTTTCAGTCAGCGACTTTCTGAAGACTCTGTTCCCTTTCCATGCTTCCAAATCTCTGCTGCTGTCTCATAGTAAATGGATACTCAGGCCTCTCTTTAACTGGTAAAAAGTGTCTAACACTGCCTTGAGCATCAGCTGTCTTTGCCCGTGTCTTAGCTAGCTTGTTATTGCTGGAGCAGTGGAATTGAGCCTGTCTGTTAAGACTGGCGTTTGCACAGGTTTTCTTTGCAGACCACAGCTACAAGAAGGCAGGCCTAAATTTATTAAGAACTGACTGACAGGCTGGATTTTAGTCTGTTTCAGTTTGGTACATGTGCTTAAGAGAAAAACAGCTCAGATCAGAGTGTGCTTCATAAATCTCTCTTCCTGTTTCTCTGCAGACTCTGAGAACGCCGCTGTGACGCTCTCCGCCTTGCTGGCCAGCCTCAACAGCTGCTGCAATCCCTGGATCTACATGATCTTCAGTGGAAACCTGCTGTCGGACTTTGCCCGCAGCCTGCCGTGCTGCTGCCACCTGAGCAACAGGTTCCACCACCAGGATTCGGACAGCAGCATCCGCCGGACCACGCTGCTGTCCCGCCTGCAGGGTCCACGCCTTTCAGAGCCGTTCAGAGAACTCAACCCCACCCCCAAAAGGTGCCCGCCGATCCCATCTGCATCCTGACCACCAGAAACACTATCTGCATGTGTGATTAAGTTAGCCAAGATGGCAGAGAAAACCGCAGCAGGTTGGCAGCAGTGAACGAAGGTATGATCTCATCTGAGGGTGTGGTCACACCTGCGCTCTGTTTTCTTTGGTCCAATCCAGAGTGGGAAAGTTCACTCCAAGGCTATTTTGGGTGTTTGGCTTGTTTAGGTCCACACGGCTTTTAGAAGATGAGTTTTAATAGCTCTTTTCAGTCTGCAGGGTTGGAGATTTGGGGGATTAGATGGCATCAAAACAAATCCAGTCACTGTCGCTGTTAGCATGATGGCCTTGTCTGCGCTCGCCTCTCACATGTCAGCAAACAAATGTCTGCGTGCCCATGAACGCTGGTGCTACAGAGCCAGACTGACTGCCTACTTGAACTACAGGAGTAAATAAACACTGTACAGTAGGTGTGGATGTATTTCACTCTGAATGCATAATTATGTGTATTTGCTTGGGGAGCTGGTGTTGTTTGAACTATTTAAAGCATGTTTACAAGATTATTTTTTAAGATTTGAGGATAAGTGTTATTCTGTAGTCTTTGAATCAATGTACAAATCCCTCTCCCCCCGAAAAAAGACCAGCAATGTTTTTCTGCTTCATACTTTCTGACTTCCAGTCGCTCCCTATTACACATAAAAATCTTTAAATATATATTTCCAACTCTTAAATCCTCAAGAAATTCCTATTTGTTGTGTTGTTTTGTAGATTGTAACAAGCAAAGAGGAAAACAGTGCATTTGTTGGGTACTGTTTTCAGTGGCGGATGAATTCACGTTTGGACACAGTAAAAAAACATAAATGTAGACTCTCACCTGGAGTCATTCCCTATAAAGTGAATGAGTGCCTCCCACCTGACCCTCTCAGAATTGGCTGTTTTTTATTGTACAATAACTTTAGTGAATTTAATGAAGCCATACAAAGTTCATACTGCGAACGTTTTTTGGCTTACAGATCAATTTTACAGCAGCTGCAGGACGGGGTTGGTTTTACAAATACAATCACTGCACTTTGGAAAGGTACTTTATTAATGGCTGAAGTGGAAATATTAGGAAAAATTACACATTCTCAAAGGTAATTAGGTTAGAAAACCAGCAGATATTTACACTTAAGGAGCTGGAACCAGAAAATTTTAACAGTTATTTATTAAACTACTAGAAATTACTTAGGGACGATCACACCTATCAGAGGCATTTTTTTTTTTGTTAACTTGATTTTGAAAAGTGTAATATTTGATATGTTGTGTAAATGATAATTAAAAGTGCTCGTTCAGTATAAATAACACTGCTCCTGTGAACATCTGTTGAATTACACTAATTTTCTTTATGATATCCTGATGAACACTCGTGCTTTGCTTTGCTCTGAGGTCTGTAATGGCTTTGAGCTTCTTTAGAGACTCATTCCCAGATGTGTTTGTTGACACTAAAGATATTTTACCAATGTAATGTACTCTGTCATCTATATATTGTTCTAATATATATGTTGTAAAGGAAGATAAAAGCTGTTTGTTGTATCGTCCTGTGATGTTTGACTGTTTTTCTGTGTCTCTGGTTCCACAGACAAAAATTCATCTGTAACAGGAGGGTCACAAACCCCTATTCTAGAGGAAATATCAGTGTAGCTCATAAGTTGATAAGTTTAACAAACAAGTGCTTATTCACATATTACAGAGCAACATTATCATCCATTTCCAGCTGTTTTCATTTCCATCTGATAGACATCAGAATCAGAAAAACTTTGCTAAAACATAGCCACTTTAACCCTTTGATCAGTTTGTGAGATCCCATTTTGAAGCCTCAAGCTGGGCATTTTTACCATCACCATTTTGGTGTTTTGAAACCGGATGTGACCAGTGACCAGAGTGGACCTGACTTGGTGCTTGCGGGGTACAGATATCATGCGCACATGGCTCTAGAGCTGTCCACCATATTGGACATGATACAATCACCAGTTGCTAACGAAAAAATTTTGTATTCCCCAACTAGTTGGTGAGCGGTTGCTGCAGGTTGCCAGCTGTTGCTAAGCGAAATTGGTCGGAAAGAGGGTGCTCCACCAAAAATGTCCTTGTGATTACTTTGGTTGCTAGCAGAGTGCTACGGTCGTCTCTAGTTTGCATGGAAGACACCAACTTGTCTGCAAAGAATTGCAAACTACTGGCTGAACGGTAGTAAACCTTGAAAAAGTGTTAAGCAAACTGAAACTATTGAACATTTGCCTTCAAATTAAAAGTTTCAAAGAACTAAACTTTTACTTTGAAGGCAAGCGGTCCCTGTTTCCGGTTTGTGTCGCACTTTTCACAGTTTCATTCCTGCTTGGAGAGTAGCTGGCAAGTGTTTGCAGACAAGCTGGGGTGTCCCATGCAAACTACTGTCAATCTTCCACCAACCAAAGCAATCGCAAGGAGGTTTTTACCAGCCAGTTAGGGAATACACATTTTCCCCTCCTGACTGGTGGTTGCCAGATGGTCTCTAGGCCTGCCCTATTCACTTGATGCTACACTGTCACTGTGATTGTCACACGTCCAGAATGGCGGACATGTTAACATCACATGGTCAGTGGTCAAGTGTTTGCAAAACCTCAGTACCGGTACATCTGGTTTTAATTTCATGGAGCCGACTGTGAAACCACATGCTCATTGGCTAACACTCGCAGCTGACAGGGCAAAACAGGAATTTGGCCCTCAGGGGAAAACTACAGTTGGCATCAGCAGGGCATTCAAATCAAGGAGGGGTCATTTGATTTTCAGGATCAAATCTGACCCGGTGGACGCTAACCTGGAAAGAAGCTTACTGCTAGCACTGCTAACGTTAGCCACACTCAGCCACTAATCTGACATCATGTGTTTATACACAGCACAAAGTACCACACATCATTTAAAAACATTTAAAACATGATTTGATCGATTTGATAATCAAGTAATCTGTTTAACCTCATCCATTAGATTGATTTTGTCAGTAAATCGTTGTATAACTAACATTTTCTTTCCACATTAATAGCCACCATTAGCCAGCTAGCTGTAACTTAGCTACACAGGATGTATCCGATTTGGTAGCTTCATCAGTACTTTGTTGTCATTATACTGATACTGTACAGTATATATGCTAGTCTCTCAGTTGTTGTAAAACATGCATGACATATAATACATAAAGTAGTGCAACAAAACAGTGCAGGACAGCTTTGTGCCTGTCTCGTTTGTGTTTTGGTCTATGCTAGCTTGGACACGGCGTGTAATGACCGCAGGTGTCTTAATAATGCTGGTTCAGTGAGATTATACAGAGTTCCTATCTTGAAACACACACAGCTGATATTTTTCCATTAATGACACTGCTCTGGCCTAAAAAAGTAACTGTGATGCTTTGTTTTTGCTAGCTTAATAAGAGATTTGTGCATAAATGTGTTTAACAAGAGATAGATATCATGACTCTTGCATAAGGACCGTGATGCAGCAGGTGCAGCAGCCACTCACCAAATTTAAATGAATACATTTATCAGCTCATGCCTCAACGCCGTCCAAGAACACTTCAGAAAATTACATGGAAATATTAAACTGCAGACCTTTTTTTCTGTGAAATATCTTGGCTTAAATATGGTCCTCATAAAAACACTTCAGCAGGATTTTTCCTTTTTTTTTTTTTTTACTTATGCAGGAAAACAGGAGTAATTGGAAGCAGAATGGCAGCATGAGATGCAACAGATGTGTCTGAAATTGAAAATAAATAAAAAGGCTTAGGTGCTTCAACCACACAGTTCATCCTGTTATTCTGATTCATTTGTTGCAGGAAAAGTGAGAGCCTTCAGGCTGAAGTGAACCCCTGAGAGGTGGTGATGAAAGGAACTATAATTTCCTGCCTGAGCCAACTTGATTAGTTTGAAAGCACCTCCAAGCCTGAACTTGAAAAGGTTCCCTGTGGCCATGCTTAACACTCTTGCTCCAGGATCACATCTCCCCCACTGACCTCTTAGAGATATGTTTTGTCTGATTTCTACGGTATGAACAAAAAACACACAGAGGATGGTGCAGGAAGGTGGATCTCAGGTGGAAATCCAGGCTGACTCACATAACTCAGGACATGAAACAGCTGAGGGGACACAGGAATGCAAAAAATGCTTATCTTTACGCACTACAGACACATAATTCAACCTAGCCTCCAGCCTCCAGAGGGTTCACAGAACCATGTCTACGAAAGCAAACCATAAAAAAGAGACAGAGAGGGCAGATAGACGTGTATCATTAGCATTTGTTTCCCCAATTTGGTCATTTGTCATCAGTAATCTCACCACAGAAGTCCCTTTTATTCTCTTAACTCTGTGAATTTACTGAAGTTGTTCATATTAAACAGTTTCAAATAATGAGGTCAAAGTATGTACAAGTGAGCCAAAAGATCAGGCTTCAAACTGCTCTTAACACCCAGTTTCAGACAGTTTTTTCTGCTCTTAGATCTGTATGATGTCATAGAGAGGAGATATTCCTAATACGGTCATCTCAGGCACAGAATCCTCACCCACCTGCTGTTCAAACTCTATGAAGGGCAGCCAATCAGACAAAAGTTGGGGGGAGGAGCTACACCTGGGCACCAAGGCCATGTATAAGATAAATAAGGACTATTTTGAGCAGTGGATCATGCAAAGCTACTTTAGTAGAGTCCAAGAATAAAAATACAAAGATAGAAACAAGCTTCTTGGTTGGAAATGTGAAGCCAAACGTAGAAGCGCCTCAAGGTGACTAGCAGAGATGTAGGAACCAGAGACCACTGAATATCAATTAAAGTCAGAAACTTATAGCGTCAAAAGTGGAAATAACCGTTACCGATGCAAAGTGGGCGAGTGAAACTTTTCTCAAGTTTGAGGGGAATGACTGAAGCGACTACGAATGAGAGTGAAGGATGCTGCAGAGTGACATACGAGGGGTGGTAATTACCTTATAGGGTTACCTACATAATGTCCACAAGTGACCAGCCAATTTAATTTACATATAAAATGAATTGCTGATTAAAGTCCAGTGTTTAGCTTAACAAACCAGTCCAAACCACATGGGGAACACAGAGCACAGTCCAAGAAGATGGCAGGGAGCAGGCCACACACCTGTTAGCAATCACCTATTTAATGCTTGATACTTCAAATATGATTGGCTGTTCTCCTGCCAGTCCAGTGTTTCCATTCAGCACTATATTACAACAAGACCACTTAAGAAACACCTGTTTTTGACCAACATGGGTCAAACTCAGGACTTTCACCCAGGAGACTAAGGTTTATATCCAGTGTCATTGTTGATTTATTGTACTTAGGCCCCAGTACACAGGCCTAGAGACCAGTCGGCAGCCTCCTGTCAACGTCCTGTCGCTAGGGAAAAAATGAGTATTTCCTGACCAGTTGATGAGTGGTTGCTGGCTGTCGTTAGGTGAAATTGGTTGCTAAGATGTACAAGAGGTGCTGGACCAAAGACCTCCTCATGATTGCTTTAGTCGCTAGCAGATTGCTGCGGTTGTTTTCGCTGAGTGGTGAAACTGTGAAGATTGCAACGCTAACTGGAAACAGACTGTTTGCCTTCAAAGTAAAAGTTGAGCCTTTTGAAACGTGTTGGTTTCAGTGGTAAGATACAACTTTTACTTTGAAGGCGAATGCTCGCCATTTCTGGATTGCATCATTTCAAGCTTCACTGATGCTCAGAGAGTGTTAGGCAGCTGTTTGCAGACAAGTCGGCGTCTTCCAAAACTATGTTGGACACCACTGTGTATAGAGTAAATAAAACTGGCTCCACATGGGCAGCAACAGCATTAATATTGATACATTATTTTCAACAACCTCATCAATTCATATATATTTCTATATAAATTTTATAGATAGATAGATGTATTCCTTAGTTTGCAATGAATGCAGCAGAGCGATATTTCCAAAATGGGCAGTAATTGGATATAAAACATTCAAACCCCCCAAAGTACTTCAAATCATAACTGCTGTGAGTAAGTAAAAGGTTTATCCGCATGGCTTCTGTAATTTCCTGTCCGCTCTGAAGGAATTTCAATTGAGAATCAATCACTTTGTCCACGGGGGACGCCATTTATGAAAGAGCTGAATGCAGGAAATGAGATGAAGGAAGTGTATTGTTAAAGGGAGGAAGCACAGATGAATGTGGAATGGCGAGGCCAGCGTCTTTATTAAAAAAAAAAAAAAAAGGAGCAGCTTTCATCATTAAAGAGCCGGGCAGAGTCACATCCTGTGCACTGGATTTAAGTGGCCTCTATCTTTCCATATATCACCCGACTCCATTTCCTTTAACTGCATTCAGTCCATCTGTCCATTTCCTCCCTGTTCTTCCCCTGAAATCTTTTTCCTAAACATATAGATGTTTCTTCTTCTAACAGAGCTTTCGCTCTTGAAGAAAACCTTAAAATCCCATCAATATATGTAACATTTCTAGTATCTAAAGTCAAACATATGGTCCAGGGGCTAGAACCAGCCCACCAAAGGGTCTAGTCTCTGTAAAAACTGCAAAGAAGACGGGCATACATGTTGATTTTGCATTGGATGTTGCAGCAGGAAACATGTTTGCAACACGCTGCCCTTAATGGATCATGTCATGAGGGTTTGAACTGTTAACTTCATCAGAATTGTCATTTTTACAGCCTTCTTACTAGCAAAGACATAATCTGTGGCCTATCATATACCAAAATAAGTAAGTAAAAGATAAACAGTTAACAGTTTCACTATAAGGCGATTTCACGAAAATAAGTAAATGCCCCCCACCTGAATCCTTAGAATGAGCTGATTTGTTTTGTACAGTAACCTCAGTCTATCTAATGAAGCCATGTAAAGTTTACCTTCATACTATGAAAGGTTTCTGAGTTACAGACCCTAAAACTACACAGGAGCAGGTTAAACTTTGGCACTTTTTAAGTCACCTTATTTTTCCAGCATAAAACTTAAAACTTAAAACTTAAAAAAAAAAAAATGTGCATTTTGGGTAAACTTTCAAGGCTCATGTCACCATGTGGGATAGGTGACAGCCAAAATAAGTTACAGCATATCAAAGGTCTCATTTATACCTACATTTTGATGAACTGTCAGCCTCTTCCTGTCATCAGGTTATGATGTTTGTAATCTTTGTGTCCAACACTTGTCTTTTCTATGAAAATGAAATGATCATGCAGGAACTCTCGGCTGCATGATTTAAATCCTATTATCTAGAACAATTGCCAGGTATCACGCATTGTCGTAGATGGTGGCCACATACTGAACAGCATTAACTTATAGAACTGCTGGTCTTATCACTGTAATATTGCCGATCTGGACAATAGTTGTATTTTCTTCGCTTACTTTAATCAGCTGGAGCAAAGCTGAGATGGCTGCAGGTTCCTTGGACTGTTGCTGGATTCAGAAAGTTCCAATCATGCTTTGTTGGCATCAGCATCACTGGCTGAAACATAGAAGTGAGAGTTGGGTCATCAAAGTGTTGCCATGGTGTCAGGATGTGATCGCTGTTGGTTTGTTGCAAGGCATTTAATTGTTCCTCCAGGTCCACCACATAAGCTTTTGTCATAGCTGTTTTCTGCAATAAATTGTCTTTGGGCACAAATCCTTTGTGAAAATATTGATTGTACGAGTATTAAGATCTATCATATTTCACGTGTTTTAATTGGGGATTCTAGGTACCACTGCAAGCTGACATATCAGGAGGTAATAACTTATTTAATAACACTGCTGTGATTGTCTGGCATATAAAAGACCAAATGGCAGCCAGTCTGATTATGCAGCGGCTGTGGAAGATCCATATTCTGATTTATAACAACCTATCGAACAGTAACTATAAAAAGTCCAGTGGAAAGATGCCCACATAATCTGATCAGCCCAAAGCAATCTGAGTCGGCTGCATCCTGTGTGGGCACTAAAAGGGTCGTTCTGTAGCTTCATTTGGGATCTCCATCATCACTTTCAGCAATTCAATCAAGCTTAAACCTGAAGATGCAGATCACATATTTCCAGCCTTGTGCCCAAGGAATTATTCTGCAGTTGCACGGCAAGGGAAGTCCCTGGGTTCGAGAAACAGAGAAATTATGATTTAACTAAAAAAAGTGTAACAGCTTACATGTAAAAAGGATAATTGAAGTACTTAACCATAATAAAAAAAAATAAAATAATAATAAAAAAAAAAGCTGCTCCATAAACAACATGTCCTCTCACTCAGACAACTCAACAGGTCGATTATTAAAGATCCCCGACTTTTTCCCCTGAACTGACTTTGCTGAACTGGACTTTTTTTTTTTTTTTTTAACAAGAGGAGTACCCCCTGCTGGTCATTAGAAAGAATGCAGTTTTAAGGTAGTTCTGCACTGGCGTCACTTTTCAGACTCCGAAGTTACTGTCATGAAATGTGCAAAAAGTGCTTCTTCCTCTTCTTGCACAGAATTAAATAATGATGGATACAGGGCAAAGTTTAAAGCTGAGTTAACTGATATAATTAGCTAAAATTAGAGGCCAAACAAAAGTAGTTGGCTAAAAGTAATGAATAAAAGTTTGAATACTTACAGTGGGTAAAGCAATACTTTGTGTAACATCAGTTTCAGCTCCACTTCCACAAGGACAGAAAGTTGGTTTATTTATCAGATTTTACTTATTAAGATCCTTATGGTGTTATATTTAGATTCTGATTTATTGAACTCTTCCCTTCTTTCTGTTTTCTGTTTAACTGAGTTCTTTTGTGCCATTTTTTACCGTTTGTTTTGTGGTATTGTATTTACTTTACTGAACTAGGTTGTTTTTCATATTTTGGCTACTGTAACACAACGATTTCCCAACGATTTTTGCATATGAAGTATATCTTATGACGGATAAACGATTAAACTGATAAAAAACCCTGATGGATAAACTGTTAAAATGGACAAAAAGGTTCACTGTTCAAATCTCTAAGTTAAAGCAAGACTTAAACATATTAAAAACATCAAATCATGAGATGCCTCACTTTCATTTTACATGATGTTCTTACATTCCCTGACAAATTAAGGACTGTCTTATCTTATATTTATATAAATATTCCTCTTGGGGATGATAAAACAAAAATTAAATATGAATAAAATATGACATACACGTTCCCTTCATTCAATCTGCAGAGTATGGAATGGATATAACTACGTATATATGTGCAGAAAAATGTGCAGGTGCACTAAGGTTCACAGAGCAATACTTAATCATCATAATGGGTTTTCCATAACAGATATTATCAGTGTAAGTAAGTGAGGCCTGCTGAAGCCATGTTCTGCAAAGATACAACACACAGTAGCCTTATTATGTTGTGGCTTCAATGCTAAAAAGAATATTAACATCCAGATTCAAACAGCACAGACAAAATGCAGCACAGTGATGGGTTACACAGTTTCTTATAAGCAAAGGTAATACAGGTGCACATGGAGAATCAATAAGAGATCATTTGTATGATTAAACATGGGTCTTAAAGGGTCACTCTAGTCATAAAAAATGTATTTAAATGTGTGTTTTTTGTTTTTTTGTTTTTTTTTTAGCTATTTTCTGTCAGAGGTAGAAAAACAGATGTTTAAGCAGCAGGAGGGTGCAGATATTTTCACTTAAATCACATGAAAAGCCAGAGGAGGATAAAAGAATTATGTGGAGAACATCGCCCTCTAGAGGTTAAAGGTGGAAATACAATCATGAGTTCAAAGTTTTTGTCTGATCAACAAATCAGTTTATGTATGTATGTAAACTTAGCACAAAAAGTAAAGAAATTTGTGTTTGGTCGATTATTTCTTTGTTGTAACAAGGCTTCTTGACAATAAATCTCATACAGTTGGAAAGCCTGTTCATTTCCCTTTAAATGGTGCCACATTTGTAAGGAAAATGCATTTGTGGGTTGAGCCCATGAAGAACTTGCCAAATCTTCTCTGCCAATGCCAAAC
>VUQI01019539.1:7369-17874 GCA_015106735.1 Paratilapia polleni | reverse complement strand
CTAACTAGCTAGCCGTAAACAGAGAAAAAAAACGGAGAGGTATGCTAACGTGTCCTCACCTGTTGCCTCACATTAACTTCGTTGAGTTAACATAGTTTCATGCCAGAGTTTGGGTGCTTTTTACTCTGTGTGTTGCTGTTTCTGGTAACACAGCTGGAGCTACAGCTATGAGGTTATCAGGGTGGCTAGCTAACTCCGGTGCCCCACTAATGTTAATAAGCTACTGCAAGTCTTACTTTTAACACACCTTGTAAGGTTAATAACGTAAAGTTAATGGCGTGTATTATCGTGGATTGGATTGCATCTTACAAATTAACTGACTGCAGGCCGATTTAGTGCCCAGCTGTCCGTCTCAGCTCCCAGCGTATTTTCTTAGGGGCAGCTTCGGACAGTCACCTGTTGCTGGAGATAAGAAAGGCTGTCAGACTGAAATAGCAGCTGGTGCTGGTCCTCAAGTCTCCACAGCTGTGTTCACGAATTAGTCATTATTCACAGGCTCAGATCAGCTGTTGGAAACGCTGCTCTCTTGAGGGTAGTGGTACCAAATGGGCAGGTTCATCATTAGCCAAGGACTGGATTTTCTCTTTGTTTCTGTCACACACAAGTTATTTTGTTTGTTTTGCTGTTTGTTTGCATTTTCCACACTTTGGCCCACTTTCTCAGTTGAAGCCAATCACGTTGACACGAGTTTGTATTTTATATTAACATTTTAAAGGAAAACAATGTAATATCGTGTATTTGCTTGACAGGTGGAGAGATTTAATTAATTAGGAAAACAAATAAGTTAGCTCATATATCAATTAATGAATAGAGTTAACTAAAACTAGTTGTCAAAAACATTTTACTCAACAGAAACAAGAATAAAATTATTTAGAAAAGCAAAATAAACAATATCGTGCACTTACAAATCTACTTAAAAGACGCAGGAGATGTTTTTAGATATGGTCTTTGTTAATTTGGTAAAATTTGTCAACATATGTGAAGAAGGAATAGGAGGTTAGGTTAACTGAGACTCTGGGATTTTTATATTTTGAGTCATTTTCCGTTACAAATGTTTTTCTATTGTACCGCCAGTGCAAAACTTCTTAAATCATAAATTTAATAATAAAGATAAATCTGTATTAGGGAAAGATTTAGAATCTTTCCTATCCTCTGTTATTAGAATTAATGCTGAAACCGATAAGAGCTTAATATTTCTAAGCAATAACAAAAATGGAACTAGCAAACCCACTATGGAGAATAAATGAATTAAAATAAAATATTAATGAAAAAATGTAAAACTATAATAACTCTGCAAATAGAGGAGCTGATATAGATGTAATTGTTTACATTGCAGTTTAAATACCTACTATTTCTTAAATACAACTATTTAATTATGATGTTTTGCTATCTTTTTTATATCATTTAAATGACAGAAGTTGTCCTGTGACTATTAATCAATTTGCAATTCAAATTCACATTACTGATGTTTTTCTTTATTACATTTTACACTGTGAATGATTTATCAGTGATTCAGTATAGTGCCATTGACACACTAAATTCTGTTATATGTTGAGTCACGATTGGCTTATGTTGTTCTAATAGCTCTGATGAGTTTGGTTTAAAAAAAACAAAAAAAAAAACACAAAGTGGGTCGGTTATTGCACAGCTTGGTGTCCTGTCCTGGCCTGACCGGTCTTCCAGTCTTGCATCAAGCACGCAACAAGCGGAAGAGCCTGTGTGGTCAGATCTCCCTCTCTATTCTCTATTGTTCTCCCTGCTGCTTGCTGACAAGTGGACAAAGGGACAAAAATAGTCACACTTAGAGGGCTCAGAGGGGCAAACTGGAGACAAGAATGTGATTTTTTTTTTTTTTTTTTGCAATGGCTTATGTTTGTCCTCCAGAGGGCGTCCTGCTGCTTAGGAACATGACAGTGTCTTAAACAGGCTGTGTGGTCCTGGCTGAAAAGTGATGGAGTCATTTACTAGTAAAACCTTATTTTTATTACACTGTGATTATTATTTTAAAGATTTTATCTTCTATGTGTTTACTTGCCTTCTCAGAGGAACCCTCTCTATACAGCAGAAATGTGCTGGCAATGGCCAGTCTCCAAAGAGCTTCTAAGCATCATGCAACATGTTGTTTGTTTGTGCACAGGTGCAGTGTGTCTTTTTCAGGCCTATCCATTAATTGAGTCCTTGAGAGTGTGTAGTCTATTCTAGATTAATAGACTAGAGTGTTATAAAATCACATTAATGTGGCTAAAAGTAGGGCCTTGCACAAGAAAACCTTAAATAATAAGGAGTTACAGTCTTCCTTAATTTGCCATTTAGTCATATTATGTAAGGCAGCACGGCGACCCGGTGGCTAGCACTGACCTTTCTGTTTGCATGTTCTCCAGTGCTGGTGAAAGTTTTCTCTGGGAGCTCCAGTTTCTCCTGCCTTTTTTATCTTGATACTTGTAAAGTATTTAAAGTATTTTATAAAGATAAAAAAGAATCCTAATAACAATATTATCACAATATCTATAGAAAATTTAAAAAAAAAGAAGCAATAATTAAATCAGTCAAATTCATCTTTAACTCTGTTTATTGTGTTTAGTATTTTCTAACAAATTAATTAAAATGCATGGAGATGACGAGTGAGTCTGTGACCATAAATGTAAAAAAAAAAAAAAAAATTACAAAGAGCAATTACATAGTTATTTACAATTCTATCATATCTATACTACTGACACAATATTGTTATTTCACTTTTAAATATCATGGTTATTGTTAATGCAGTTATAATGACATCCCTAGTGCACACCATACTAGGGATGTCACAGTACCAGAAATTTAGTAGTTGGTACCAGTACCAGTAGAATTACGCTATTCTTGATACCCAATTCAATACCACGGTTTAAAAAAAAAAGATTAGCCATTGCAAACATTTGAGTCTATGGAACATAGTTGATTTCAAAATGGCAATGCCAGCTCAAACAAAATAGTACCGACTCGGTGCCTCTCTTATCAAGAGTCAGGTTGGAGCTATCGCAGCAATCGCACTAGTCGCCATCTTCCATGTGTATTTTTTCAATTTTTTTTGTGCCATGTGTAGTTTTTCTTAAGGTATCGTCAGTATCCGTTCTGATCATATCCCTACAACATACACATCACAGCAACAAAGCTTTACTACAGATCATCCTCTAGTGATGTTTCTAGCCTTTTAAGATCTCTCAAGATATCAGCTGATTTCAGCAGGTTTGTTGCTGCTGTCTGTGTGAGAATGTGTGCCAGCAAACACGCACACAGCAGCACGTGCTGGTCTTTGTGTTTCTTCGCTGGGATTATATTACACGCAGTGCATCCTGTGGCTGGGTCAGAGCAGAGGTCAGCACAGGCCTGGATACTTTCTCTCCCACACTGTCACGTTAGGACTCTCATGGAGGAGTTAACAGGTTGTAGTGAAACTGGATTTGTGATGCTGCACAAGCCAGACACAACACAATTATTATTTATTTTTCATCTTTTGTTCTTGTGCTATAACTTGTTTGCTGTTAATTATTCATATTACTGTATGTGGAGTGTTCCAGCCTGTTCCACATTTATCCTTAGTTTGGCTGTGCTTTTGAGTTTGGATATAGACAGACTGCTTCCAGAAATACTCACTTCTGTTTGGCAGATTACAAATTTGCTTTGTAAATATCTTTGGGCTGCTCTGTTGAGAGTTCCCCAAGTGCTAGCAACTGGGATAGACAAAAAGATGGTTGTTTATATAGTTTGCTTCCTGAAAATCATTCTTTGTTTGTGCCTTTGATGCAAATCAGTCATGCCAGCATGATTGCTGTAGGAAAAGAAAAATTGTATGTTGTGTTTCATATTAAGTTTCTAAATGGTACAACCATTGGACTTCAATTTTAGGCCTGCAGAAAGGCTTAATCTAAATGAATCTCTCTCTTTCTCTCTCTCATTCGCCTTGTGCCGTCCCTCCCTCTGAGTTAATGGGGTTGTGTGGCTTGGCAAGATTGCTCTTTTTAGGATCTGTGTTGAATATGAAGGAGACACACACACAGAAATGCATGCACAGACTGGTCTTGTTAGCTACCCTCACATTCTCTGGCAAAGCCAGTTGGTTCCAGTTTTATAATGAGGAGATGGGAACTTCTGAAGCTATGCCACCATTACACCAAAGAGGACAGGGGCACACACATGCTAAAACAAAAACAACAATGTGGTATTCATTATCTTTGATTCTCTAGCATACAGAAGGAAAAGCAGCTTCTATTGTAGCCCTAACTTTATGAACATACAGGCCACTCACACCCCATTTAGCTAAAAACAGCATCACATTTCAATCTATATGTTATTAGTTTTTTAGATGCCTTAACCATGGCTATTTAACAAAATATGAGTAACCTTTCAGTGCTTCACATTATTACTTTAATGTGCAATAACAGACATGGGAGCTTTGTTAGATTGGCACCAAATCATAAGACAAAGGTTAGATAAATCACAGTTGTAAACAAGCAGCTCCCAACAATTTTATTTGGTTTATGTTCCTGGAGATCACAGCTTTTACTCTAAAAGCATCATTAGACTTTCACTTTTGTTATTATAGTTAAAGCAGTGGTGGTATCCATCATACTCATTAGTCCCTGTGTCTTGTGGACAAGCACCATCCAGCAAGTGACCCAGTTACAATGACGCATCAAAATAGCTGTCCTTTGTCCCAGTAAATCTTGCTTCCGTCATTCTTTTTTATAACTTGATTCTCTTTTATTTACTATTCTTTTTTTCTTTGTCAACTTAGATGACTGTTCTGTAGTGCTCCAGGTACCTGCCTACAGTTATCCCCTCCCATTCCCACCCCATTTCTTTTTATTTCTCCGTCTCTCTCCCCCCTTTTATCCGTATTCCCCTTTCCTCCAGTCTCTCTCTCTCTCTGTCTGTCTGTCTCTTTTTCTCTCTGCCCTCCCCCTCCTATCCCTCTCTTCTTTTGAAAGAGCTGGCTTCAGCAGTCTGCGTGAAAGGAGCAGTGCATACCCACACATACATTAGGTGCTGCTGCCCCCGTCTATGCTAATCTCTGTATGTGTGTGTGTGTGTGTTTGCATCAGTTGCGTATGTGTGCTCCTGGCTGCAGCGCAGCAGTGAGGATATGTAGCTTCCTGTGTGCTGCTCATTCTGCCGCATGCCTCTTACCGCCACCATTACGCAAAGGAATTCCCTGCCGTCTCCGCTACTGCTGCTCACAGAGTGTGAGTGTAGGGTTGAGAGGAGAGAGGAGGAGGATAAAGATAAAGAGACATGCCGCAAAGCAACACTGACAGATAGAGGACAGAGCCGGATTTCACAGTGGATTTTTTGTGAAGATGTGCTGCGTTTGTTTACGAGGACTACACTATGTGCACTGGATTTACTGCTGACCTTTGTGCTGCTGAATTGCGCACATATGTGAGAAGGAACACTGTGTATTCATGTGTGTGAGTGACAGAGAGAGTGTGTGTGAGTGACTGTGTGGCGTGTGAATGTTTGTTCCTGATGCGGTCAGAGCGGGCAAGCCGTGTGTGTATCGTGGTGCTGGAGGAGGTAGAGGAGGATGAGCCCTGTTCTTCATCCCCACCTCCTCGGCCTAAATCATCTCCAGACCGCAGATCCCATCATGCCTCTCGAAAGGTAGCCGCTCAGGACGACAAGGTGAGATGGGACCTTTTGCTGAGTTGTTTGTTGAAATAATTCAGTGTTTGCTGAATCATTAAATTGGCACGTTTTGCTGTTTCTAAAGTGCATCATTTAAAGTAGACCGCTGCACTTTTTAGTCCTGGCCTGATGTTTAAATCTGCGCTGTTACATGTCCCATTTATAAAAATACAATGCACTTTCAACACATGCTATGTGCCACTAAATATAGCACCAGTATAGTCCTGCCACATGAGAAGTGTACTGGTTTGTATAGATTAAAAGGAAAGCCTGGTCTTTGTAGTCTGCACTGTTGGATGTATAAAGGGCAAGCCTACCATTGAAACATGTTAATAAGTCTTTTCATCTTATGATAACTGTTCTTTGAAGCATGCACTGAAGAGGGGGAAGCCAGAGAAGATGTGCTGGCTCTGATGACGGGGTTTGTGCATGGGGACCTCCTTCAATCTCTTGTATTGTTTCAGTGGTCATCAGTGTAATAGGCAAGAGACAGATGCCGGCGTGCTAGACAGCCCCACTTATTTTTAGTTGGGAGGAAATGAGAGTGGGTTGGGGGAAAACAGAAGGAGGTCGAGAATAAGGTGCAGTGCTTTTTATAGCACTTACTAACATTATATAGTGGTAAGTATATATACTGAACAGCAGTGCTTTACTGTGGCTAGCCTCTCTAGTGAAAATTGTCTATATGTCAAAAAGGTTTGTCAATGAGACAGACAGGGTGCCTCAGTAGACTTTACACACTTGATAGGCTGGAAAAAAGAGTGAACAGCAGCATTTGAAGCCTCGCCAAAATCAGCGACATCATGTTAGCATTTGTCAGTGCACTTTCAGTACTGTTGCAGCACATGAAAAACAATACATTTACAATAAATTTAGTATTATCAATATTGAGAAAAGCATTGATTTCTTATTCATAGATTTTGAAAGAAGGAGGCTGCAATAATTATCCTATAGCATGCAGAACAGCAGCACTTGTAGTAAAACTTCCATTTTGCTCAAATCTTAGTAACAAAGATAAGGCATGGTAGTGCAATTTTTTTGTCAAGCAATATTTTGTAATACCAAATGTCAGCTCTGCAGCAGACTGTCAAGTCAAAATGAGAGAATACGAATTACAGGCCAAAGTTTTCCTTTTGCACATAAATTGGTTTCATTTTAACATAAAAAGTGTTCAGTTATGTTTGTTATCAAAGACACAGAGACATTTAAGTCACAAAGACAACAAATTAACCATAATGTGAAGTCATCACTTTTGAAAGCAGTGTCCAGATTTATAATGTGAGCTTGAAGTGCTGTTCCTTATATCAACCATCAGTTTGAATGGAGCATGCTGTTATTTATCCCACCTTTATCATGACTGCAGAGCGGCGCTGTTTACAAATCCCACTCAGTGTCAGGCAGCACCATGCTTTCATACTCATGGCGACTGTTTACATTTATCCACATCAGCATAGATTAAACTGAGGTGAAAGACAATCTTAAGGTTTTTTGTACCTCTCATTTGCAGCTCCCTTGTTATGGCGAAATTTGTCATCTCCTCGTGGGGACATTCACATCTTTTATAACTTGTTTAAATCGTCCAAATGCTGTCGTGCACACAAAATTCTTCTCTATTCATAGGTGTTTTATTATTATTCTTTTACATTTACATTTTATTTACATTCTGTCTCTGCACAACGTGGCAAGAGAGCTCAGAATTAACCCCTCCCAGACAGAGTTGAACATTTACGCAATATTGCAGGGATGTAAGCGTTTATGTCCCGAAGCTGCTAGTTTCAAAAACAAATAGGTGATATACAGCCATGTGTGACCTATGGCTCTGTCCCAGCCCAGGATTATACTCTGTGTGCGAGGCTTTCCCATCTGTAACACTCATAACTCTCACTGATAACACAGTTGTCAGCATAGCAAATTGCAGATAGTGCTATACACTGGCATTTTCTCATAATTTTTTTTTTTTGTCTCTATAGCCATCTCTGTTAAGAGCCATCTTCAATGTGGACCCAGATGAAGTTCGCTCCCTCATATTCAAAAAGGAGGATGTCAACATTCAAGTAAGTCACTCTTTTGTTGCTTCAGGCTGATTTGCTTTAGCTCTGCAGCAGGAATTCACTCATACACATTAGCATTGCCTTTCACTGCCACAGGGCATATAAACAACAGCGAGGAGAGCAGCAGTCAGCCAGCAGACTACAGTTGATCCTATTGATCGACTGACTGACGGAGTGCTCTTTTGGTAGCTTTCTGCATTCTACATCTTACATAGCTGTCAGCCAAGCGGGACATATGAACTGTTTGTAACACTCTAACTTTTTAGACGATAAAGGACATAACCTTCACTGGATCTCTCCTTTTTTTCACACATTTTATTCGCTCCGTAGCCCAGTCTTCCTGAGTATATTTTCAATTCAATTCTATTCTATTTTATTTATATAGTGCCAAATCACAACAACAGTTGCCTCAAGGCGCATTTTCCCAGTATGATTTCTGTGGGTCTATAATGCTGGGGTCATCACACTGACTCTCCCTGGAGTCAGCAACACTGGCTCAGGCCTATTGCAGTCACATGACATTTGTTTATAGCCCCACTTCGCTGATTGCTCTCAGTCACGCTGAAAGGGAGAGTGGTGGGGTAAAGCAGCAGGGTGTGTTGAAGTGATGAAGTGAAGTGAAGAATAAAAGTGAACAGATGATAAACATTTTTCACCTCGTGGCACCAGTTTTATTTTTCCTGTGGTCTGCAACAGTGTAAGGTCTATTGATTCTGTATTGGCATGATGTCGTCACAGCTCAGGATGTGTGTCTGTGTGACCTGAATGAGAAGTGAAACCTATGCTTTAATGTTTTGCTTTGTAACGTCCTCCCAGGACAATGAGAAGCGGACCCCGCTGCATGCTGCAGCTTACCTGGGTGATGCTGAGATCATTGAACTTCTCATCCTCTCAGGTAAACATTATGGACCTGCTCTGCAAGCTACAAAATAAATCTGTTAAGCCATCCATTTGATTTAATTTCTGCCTAATTTATGCACCACTAGTTTTAATTCTACTTGAGAGCTTACTCATGCATCCACACTATCAGCAACCGTTGCTGTGTACATTTATTGGGCAATATGCTTTATCTCTAACTGTATTACCTCTTCTTATGTTTATTTCCTTTGACTCACTGCAGAATTGTTTAATTGTGAGTCTTTGTGAGTTTATTTTGATGATCACGTTGATGATGTCAATAAAAGTATGAAAGGGTGAATAATTTTGAAAATGTACAATATGGGGCCTGTAAAATATAGATATATTTTGTATTTCATCAATGCCATATTAACATTTATTCGTCTATCTGCAGTCCCCTATTTCCATACAGCTCTGTACATTTTTAAATGGGGATAAAAGCCTGACAGTTTGTCATCTCTTTCATCATAACGCGCTGTTTCTCAGTAATTTCCATGCAGTGCTCACTGCTCTGTAACTGTCTCATGTCATGGTCACTGGTGACAACTCGTGATCTATCAACCATCTGATAGGAGCCTTTTTTTGGCTTCACTTTCTGTGAAGTGAGCTGAGCACATCAGGAGGAGGAGCTTACGCTTACACGCGTAAATGTAAGCATACGTGTAACACAAGAGTAGGGTGGAATAGTGCGTGTATAAATGTGAGAGTGTGTGTGTTCAGTGTTTCTCAATGAAGAGCAAGTAACAGGTGCAGCTTCAGGACTATTTTAACCCACAGGCTGTGCCAAAGGGGATCATGGGAGTTTTATATCTTCCAAGCACTGTTGGCTCATCTCCTTTCCCATAAAAGCCTTTTTTAAAAACAGTTTGCCTTTAGGTCATTTAGCTTTTCTAGATTTCCCCCCTTTTTTCCCGTGCTGCGTATGCCACTGTTTGACATTTCTGACATCTCTTTTTCTCGCCCTTCCTCTCACTCAAGGAGCCCGAGTTAATGCCAAAGATAACAAGTGGTTGACTCCTCTTCACCGAGCTGTGGCTTCCGGTAGTGAGGTAACACATTACACAAACACACATGCAAATGTGTACTTTGGGGACTCCACTACAACTTTGGCTCTGTCACAAGTAATGTGCTGAGTCTCATGTTAAACAAGTCCTTGTTTGATTCAGCCTGTTTAAGGGAGCTTTCCCAATGATGTAATTAAGGCATTGAATATCTTTTAGATGCTTTACTTGCAAGATTTGGAAAAATGTGTCGCTGTTGTGTCGCTGACAGATTTGTAGACTCTAGCCTTAAAAGGGCAAATGGAAATAACCACTATGCTATGGTTATGTGCTTGATAAACATCACAAATCTCTGCCTATTCTTTTTAATCCTGGGCAGCGTGCCTAAACTAACCCAGTCCCTTGTATAGTTTCTACTTTCGAGTGTTATTTTCAGGATGAAAGCCCACTTTGAATAGAAGAACTTTCTAAACACCCACACAGCCACCTGCAAACCCTGGCACATGCTTTGTTAAAAACGCATTATCCAATAGACCTTATGTCTGCTCTCTATTCAGGATGCAGTGGCAGTTTTGCTAAAGCACAGTGCGGATGTTAATGCTCGCGACAAGAACTGGCAGACGCCGCTCCATGTAGCCGCTAGCAATAAGGCAGTACGCTGTGCAGAGGCTTTGGTCCCGCTGCTAAGCAACGTCAACGTATCTGATCGGGCAGGACGCACTGCCCTGCACCACGCTGCCTTCAGTGGACATGCAGAGGTTGGTCTGTTTTCACACACACACACACACACACACACACACACACACATACACACACACACACACGCATAGAGACAAGTATACATCAGCTCTTTTTTAATCTGATTTTGTGTGTCAGATGGTGAAGTTGCTGCTGT
>VUQI01019538.1:18686-31698 GCA_015106735.1 Paratilapia polleni | reverse complement strand
TTCCCGCCCATACCCCAAAAAAAAAAAAAAAAAGCCTCTCTTTTTATTCTATCTCAAAAACCTTTAAGTATAACATGTTGAAAGGATCTCGATCAATGTTTATTTGTCTCACAGAATTATTCTTTTTTATTATTATTACTTTGTCTCCTTCTTCGTTGCATATAGTTAGCGATATCCCGAAACGAGAGCAGAGTGAGTGCTCTGTTATTTTGGCTGATCTCAGAGCCAGTCAGTTCAAGGTCCAAAACACAAGCATACAATGATACACACTCACCGGCCACTTCATTAGGTACACTTGTTTAACTGCTGATTATCGAAAATATCTAATCAGCCAATCATATGGCAGCAACTCAATGCATTTAGGCATGTAGACATACTTCAAACCGAGCATCAGAATGGGGATGAAAGGTGATTTAAGTGACTTTGAACACGGCATGGTTGTTGGTGCCAGAGGGGCTGGTCAGAGTATTTCAGAACCTGCTGATCTGCTGGGATTTTCCCACACAACTATCCCTAGGATTTACAGAGAATGAAAAGGAGAAAATATCCAGTGAGCGGCAGTTCTCTGGGTGAAAATGCCCTGTTGATGTCAGAGGTCAGAGGAGAATGGCCAGACTGCTTCAAGCTGATAGGAAGGCAACAGTAACTAATAACCACTCGTTACAACCAAGGTATGCAGAAGAACATCTCTGAACGCACATGGTGAACCTTGAAGCAGGTGGGCTACAGCAGCAGAAGACCACACCAGATGCCACTCCTGTCAGCTGAGAACAGGAAATGGAGGCTACAATTCTCATGGGATCACCAAAATTGGACATCAGAAGATTGAAAGAATGTTTCCTGGTCTGATGAGTCTCGATTTCTCCTGACATTCGGATGGTAGGGTCAGAATTTGGTGTAAACACCATCCTGCCTTGTATTAACAGTTCAGGCTGCTGCTAGTTGTGTAATGGTGTGGGGGATATTTTCTTGGCACACTTAGTACCCCTTAGTACCAACCTGTGCCATGAAGAATTATCTGAAGGCAAAAGGGGGCTCAAGGTGTACCCAATAAACTATCCAGTGAGGGTATTTTGGACATATAAAACACAAATAAATAAATTTGCTTACTTGGCCTCAAAGCCCACAGCTATGATGAGCCATCTAAAGCTAAACCAAACACAAGTGTAAAATTGTGCCGTGACTGGTTTTCCAGTTATTTCAGAGCCTTTTGGTCTTGAGGGACAGCTGTATCATCTTAAGAGGCCCTCTCACTTCAAACCACAGGAAATAAAAACTGAGACAGTCATAATTGCAAACATTTTATTCAATACGATTTGCACATCAAAACATATCAAAACCAGTTACAGAGAAGAAAATACACTACTATGCACATTACACTATCAACAGCCTACAAATCACTCATACTGAGGTCTTTTCATGAAACAGCCTGGAGAAACATTCTTGATAACTGTGGTCAAGCCAGGTCCAGCTAACTTTTATTGATATTCTTTATATTCAGCAATTTCTCAACAGTTTACATTGTTCTACTTCACCTCTGTGAATGTGGATCCAGCAGAATTTTTTTTTCATATTGTGCTAAAATTCTTGCAGCTATGACTTTCTTCTCAAAATAACACAATGAAAAAGAGTGATGTGTTTTTCCTCTATTAAACAACCAGCATTCTACCCTTTCATATTTGCATTTTAGTAAATCTCAGCTTTGGCTCACGGAAATTTCAAGAGGGATTCCACTCTAAAATGCTATGTAGACATGGTTTGTCCATGTAAAAAAAAATCAGGCTGACCAGCAAAAAAGCTTGTATAAACCTCTGTAAAATAACACTTTACAAAATGATATGAGGATAAATTTCTATCCAAATTTGATGTAAACATGGTCACCTATTAAGATTGTAAAAGAGACTTGAGAATATAATTTTTTCTCTTAAAAAGGTCAGTTTGAAGGTCAACCAGATAAAATACAAGAATGGCAAAACACAAAGAGACTGTTTTAAATACTACTTTTCAAAGAAAAAAGGAAACACACACACACAAAGCCAAGGGCTCATTCCAGGCATTAAACATGGACACAAGGTAATTGAGCCATATTAAAAGGGCAGGAAAATGAAAAAAATATTCTGAAATTGTTCACACACGAAAAAGAAGCATCTGCTGCCATTGAGGCACAAGTTCATTAACATAGACATGACCACCGGGGCTCCTCTGGGTCAGATAAGACTGTAATATGACAAAATAAGCTTCTGATGTCTTCATATGTTAGTCAAAAATGTATCCAGATATCATTCATCTTCACTGAAGAAGAGAACTGCTGTCTAAATACGCAAATGCTGTCCAGCGTTTAAATCATGTAAGCGAATCTCTATAAATCTGCAGCATCAAATCAGCCATCCTCCATCAGATCATGTCCACATGTTAAGGACAGCAGAGTATGAACAGCAACATGAACTGCTGCTTCTTGAGGGGCTGGTACATCTAATTATTGCAATGCCTAAATAAGCTTTAATATAAAAGGCTGTTGCACAATGTCAATACCAAACAAACATGGCTCAGCTCAACCAACAGGAATGTCACATTTGGTCCCATGTTAAATAGCCCTGTATGTCTAGACCTCTATGTAGAAAAGATTTGATGGCCACTGATTTTCTTTTCAAGTCACCAACAAATACCCTTGTAACTTATGGGTGTATAAAGTTACAAGATTGCAACAAGGCTCAATAATGCTGGTTAATTTAATGTGTGAATGTGTTTTATTGATGTTGTTGTGTTACCTATTGCTCAGCCTACAAAGTAAAAGTTTTCTGGATGATCAGGTTTTCAAAGTACAGCGAAGAGAGTTTGAAAAGATAGAAAATATGAAGTACTTCACAGTGATAAACTGATGCAGGGGCTGCTGGAACCTAAAATCATCTCTCACTCAGTCACAACTCATCAACATGTATTTAAGCTGTGCACACACAGACACACACTCTTACCAGCACACACACCTTACTGTGGTTTACCAAGCAGGCTAGACAAGAAATTAGACCCCTGGCTGTCTCCCTGTCTAGAACCCCCACCTTCACCAAGGGGATCCAACTGGTTCAGTTCCGACTGATCCAGCATTTCAAAGTCTTCTCCATCCAAGTCTGTGTCCAGCTCGGAGCTGGACTGCTTGCGGTAGCTTCGGTGGGCCCCAGCCCTGGGGGGACCTTCTCTGCGCTGGGTAGCAGGAGGCTGAGGTTGCATCACCCCGGCCAGCGCTACATGGATCATGTTGCTGGCAATGACTCCAGCCAAGTCTCCAGTGATGTTAGAGGCAGGTGGCAGGCCGCTGAGAGAAAGTTCTGCATCCAGGTCCTCCTGATCTGAGTCCAGATGAGCATCCACATCCAGCACTGAAGCCCGGTGACTAGCTAGCCCAGATGGACCCAGGCTAGGTAGCCCAATGCTCGTGTCATCGTCATCATCCATCAGAGTGGCATCAGGGTTTATGGAGGGGAAGTCTGGGAGGTCTTGGGCAAAGGATTCTTCAGCATCACTATGCCTGTCAAGATCTGACCAGATTACAGACAAGGAGAAGGTCAGAAGTGGAACCTAACCAGGAAATAAAGGTAAGAAATCTGTAATGCCTGCATACTTACCCTCAGAGCCCTCTGTCAGTGGGGTCTGGCCACGTGATAGGTTAAATGTTCCATTGTCAGTATAAGAAACCTCAGCATCAGAATGCTCCGAGTCAGTTAGTGCAAGCTCCTTTGCAACAACAGCATCATCAAACTAAGAGAGACAAAAATGAAATGGTTTAGCATGACAGTTTGATTAAAATATTAAGAGGCTTAAGAAGTCAAACAGCCTTACTGTTGGACAGAAAGCAGCTAACTCCTCCTCACTGTCGCTGGCTTCACCAGAGGCTGCACCACGTATAGGTCTTCGTAGGACTGCAGAGTGGAGTGACAAAGACAAGAAATAATTACAGAGACTAACGCATTTTAATTGTGAAGTATACAGAGCATGCAGGACAACCGATTTTAGAGATGCTAAAACAGTCCGTGACATGTTAATTTCTGCTCAATTTTAAAACTAGAGCTTAAATGATGAGCTGATTAAATGATTAGTGAATAAACACAGAAATATGAAAAAAAAAAAAAAGATTTTTTTTATTTTTTTTTTTTTTTTTTTTTTTTTTTTTTAGACTAAAAGTTAGATGAAAATAATTCTTGCTTGTAGCAATCTGTCAAATAAATAAAACACTGTCACACTGTTGTTATCTATGGACAATACTCAGATTTGAAGAAATAAAAACTTTGATATTTAAAAACAGGGTATGTAATCAGTTTATCAGCTGAAACTAACATTAATCATAACAACAGAACAACTGAGTTCAAAATTTGTCATCGGTTTTTGTGTAACAACAAGCAGCCAGTCAGCTGTGTCATTAATATTTAATACAGTGAAAATTTTCTTAACAAATTCCAAGTCTTTTATATATATATATAAAAATAAAAAATGGATAATAAAAAACACAGTCATTTACAACTTACACTGATTATCAATGGGTTTTGACATCATGTATCCACGAACGCTGAAGTCCAGTCGCTGCAGGACTGGCTCCAGCTTCACGCCAACATGGTGAAAAACCCTGTGATAGGCTGCCAGAGGAGCCAGGAGAGTAGCTAACACTAGAGGAGGGACAGAGAGAATACTAGTTAGTATGGAGAAAGAGGACATTTTGTTGGGTGGCTTGATGCATGCTGTTAGAGTTTTATATTTCACTACAGACAGACAGCCATAAACCTGCTAGCTTTGTTAGTGACACAGACAAATTGAAGTACAGGGAATAGAGAGTTAATATGTAGAGTACAAGTTGCTGTGAACTGTTTTAGACTTCAGAGCAGAGGGCCTGGGTAGGTCCTCCCTGCCCAGCTCTGCAGCTTACACTGGTCGAAAGTTAGGAGATTAGCTTGGTCTCTGTCTGACCTCCTTAGCTCTCTGCCTGGCTCCCTTCCCTCTTTCAATCCTGCCTTGTGTGCCTCATCCACATTTTAATCACTTCACAGATCGGGCCTTGGTACTGAGACCCCACAGATCTGGTTTCACTGTCCATGCATTTTTAATTAGACTAGTCAGGCCGAGTTTCCCTGCCAACATGTCCTTGTGAAGAGGTGTGGATTTGTAATTAGGACTCGTTAAACTGCTCGGACTCACAAGCAGAGTAGGAGAGCACTAATCCAGGAATGTAGCGTCCAATGATAGCCAAACAGGTGAACACGCCACCGGTCAGGATGCAAAACTGTCACAGAAGAGCAGAAAACAAACAAACAATAAACAAACACAGAGACAAAACAGTCAGCACCAAGATCGTGTTTCCTACGATGCATTTATCCACAACTTATGCTACAGTCACACTAAGGAAAACAGTGGTTGGAGACCGTGGAACGACCAAAATTGTTGCTACTGTATGCAATGAACTTGGGATCTTTGCTTCTGAAATGGTTGCTTCGAAGAGGTCTGTGACCACTGATTTTGGTGCGTCAAGGCAGCAATAAAGTCAGTCTGCTATCAGTTTTGACTGAATGGGATCAAGTTGGCAGCTACATGCAATCTGTGATGGCAGTTAACCATAACTGCCATCATGAAAATTACAAATCTATTGCTGTCTACATACACGGAAACTCACATTTAACAGAAACTCCCATTAACTACTTATATTCAGAGTCCAGCCAGAATCTCATAGATTTAAAACAGAAATTCCTCCACAGATAGTGACGTAGTTGCTGCAGTATGACATTTTAACTGCAAAATGACATAGGTGCTGAGCAACCTTGTTTTTATATAGGAATATAACTAGAATACAACCAGTTGGCAACCAGTTGACTCAAATCCCCTACTGAAAAGAAACGCATCGCTGACAAGTTGCACTCACTGGCGCAGACTGACTCAGATTGATTGCAGCGTGTTGGTAATCTGTCTGCATTAATAAATTAGACGCCAATTACTTGCAAACCTTTGTCAATCTGTCTGAAAGTGATTGCAGTCAGTCCGAGTCAGACCACGATTGTTTGGAGACAGGTTGCCTCCCACCAGGCGACCTGTGCAATTGCCTTGTGATCAAAAGCGGTCACCCAGACGTTGAGGGTGTTGCTCACAGTTGGCTGTCGCAACTACATGCAATCAGTCGCTGAATGCAAAAAAAAAAAAAAAAAAAATTCAATGCAATCACCAGGCAACCACCAATTTTTCCTAGTCACAAGGAGACTGTTGTCCTATTTCCACTCTAGTGTGATTGAGCCATTAATGAACCAGTGAAAAGAAAAGGGTAGAAAAGGATCATACTGTAGGTAATTCAAAACAGGGACAAGTGTTTTTCCATAAGTTACAACAGATGGTGTGATACAGAAATTAAGGTATTGTGTTATTGTGTGTAGTCCTCACTGTGCCAGGGTTTTGCCGCTTGTACTGCACAATACTGGATTTGAGAACCACTCCACTGACCCAGGCCTCAGCAATGTGGTGGCACAGTTCAGGCACACTGAGGATGCCAGGATGCACCAGACCCCAGCTAGACAAAGACACGATATTTCAAACTTCACCTCCTCATTATATAACTAACGTTGGAATATTACAGTCAACAGAAACTGTGGCTACAAACCTCTCATTTTCTGATTCATCCAGCTTTCTGACTGTGGAGGCAGAGGACATTCATCACTTTAAGAGAAATTAAATTTTACTACGTAACATTATCGACGTGTTAGATGATCACATTATGCACACTTTTCCTTGACTCCACTCTTTCATCTACAGTGTCCTCAGGACTCTGAAAACAAATGTGGAAGACTGACTGTTCCATGACTAATACAGATCACTTGCAAAGTCCAGAGTGCAAGGCTGCTCACTGATGACATATTTATTCTGGTAGGGACTGATTCAGGTGCAATTCATACAATCTATGACATTCCAGGATTGGAAAAAAAGGAACATGTTCCAGTCTCTTAAATATACAAAGGCCCCACTGAGACAAAATTTAGCACCTCTAATCTCTGGCCAGATCTTATTTCTCCAGGTATCGACACAGATGAGCACAGCCAGGCCAGAAGCCAACAGGAACAGCAGGCGCAGTGAGGTCAGGGCGAAGAACCTAGTGAGGAATGAACCACAGAAAACACATGAACAGACAGTGCATCCCATTCCTGTTTTCCCAGGCATGAACAAACAGAGAGATCAGAGTTATATAATTAACAAGAGTGCAGAATTCATTAAACCGCAAACTTGAGTGAATTTTATTTCCTCTTGTCAAAAATGAAAAAGAGGAAGCGAGTCCACCCTTTTGTGTAAATTAAGAAATTTGATTCTTTAAAACTCGTGGCACTACTATAATATCAATAAACATATAACCCATTCAAGTAAGTGATATTAATCTCACCCACTAACAAAGCTTCAGGCTGTAAAACTGTGGTCATATTATACATAAGGTTTCGAGTGCTTTCTATCTTTCTATCTTCTATCTTTTCATCTTGAGCACAACTTGATTTCACTGCTGGCAGCCTGAACAACTAAAATCCTAACTGCTGCTCCATTTTCAGATCACAAGACTTGAAAATGTAACGGGCACAACAGTGCTGCAGGATTCTGCTAATCAGCAGTTAGAGATTAACCCAACAAAGAATTTGCTGGCAGAACAAGGGCTATCAGTATTTGGGTTAGTGTTGTAATTAGTAGTGACAAAAAAACAACAACAATGTGGAAATGTTTATGTAGAGCTCAGCTACATCTATAATGGGTAGTCACAAGCAAATTGAGAAAACAACAAATGCTTTAACTCCTCAATACTGAAAATGTAGTTCATGGTTTTAGATCTTGTCGTTCTGCACGTATACGTTCAAAATGGATTTAAAATCCTCCCCATGTAGTGTCAAACTTTCACTTTCATGCTTCTGTGGGTTATGGTTACATCTCTCTGGGATGAAACTGGCCTGCACCACTGAGTGTGTACTGAGGCAAAAGTAAAACAGAGACACAGCAAACATTCTGAAATGCTTGGTGGTCTAATCGAATTTAGGTTTAATGCCAGAGCTCTACAACAAGGCTGGGCTGTCAGGCTCTCTCTCCATGTCCCAGGTCAGTGATCCTTCCCGCACAACAAGCAATATCCAGGTCACCCAATTAAGCCAAAATTTGGCCCAGTGAGTCATTCAGCTATTGTGAAATGGCTATTGTTTAAGTGTAAAGTCTAACTTTAGGGCTGACCTGATGCAACTGAATTTAATTATACACATTACACTCTAAATAGTCAACTTTTCAGTTATAAATACTTTATAATAGACTGTGTTTAGATAATTTAATGTACCAAAGCCACATGCATATAGTGAAACTTTTTTTTTCAGTTGTGACAATAGACAAACTGTAGATTTGGCCTCTACAACCTCAACAATGAAACTGGTAGAAATAATCTCTAGGATTACACCGTTTTCCATATTAAGACAACAGTTTGGAGCATTGAAGTTCAGTTAAAAGTCCCTGCAGAGTGTGCATAAAAATAGCACCACCACTCAGCCATCTGCCTTGTCTTGAACTGACAGTCGAAACATTTACATTGTGCAAAACCACCATCTGCTTCCAGTCACGCTGTTTTACCTCTTGGTGTTGCCTGAATGTAAGCGGCTGTGACACAAACACACTGTTACGTTAGTTTGTGGGTTATAACCCACAAACTAACATAAGCTGAAACTCACCAGAACACAACGTTGACCACAACGTAGAGAAGGACACACTGCAAGGGTTTGTCCCACACCAGGACAGACTGTAGGTAGGTCAGGACGGGCTCGTAGGGCCCCAGCTTGGACTGAAGAGCAGCTTTGACAGCCCGTACCTGACCGTCTCTCTCGCTGGAGCATGAACGGCTTCGCAGGCAGACATTAGACCCCTGCTTAGCAGAGCAATCCCCCACGGCTGCCTCTTCCATTGCTCCAGTGTGAGCCATCATAGCGTCCTACTGTCGATAAAGTAAGCCTGTAAAATAAAGACTTAAGCTAAGTGAAAACATGTAAACAGCTTTAAGAGGGACACCACAGCGCCGCTTTACTCACATCTATGCTAGCGCATTTTGAAACATTTGACGCCAGCTAAACCATTGTATTATGACCTAATAATAGATATCTGGCTACATTAAATTAAAATGTCTTATCAAAGGCACGGTATAAACGTTGCAAAATAAGATGCCACTTACTATTTTGTCATTTTCTCAGAAATGCGGCGCTCTTTTCGGACTCTTACAATATGGCGTTACCTGTTTTTCTGAACCCTCAGCGGCCCAATCAGAGTCCACTTGAGCCCTGCGTCATGGGGCATTCAGGTGCAGTGGGAATAATTTGTTTCTTTTGAAGCGCTTCGTGGACAAAGTTGACAAATTAAAGAGCCAGTTGGACTGTATTTTTCTACACCACATCGAAAACCTATCCCATTTTCGGTTAAACTATCCACGAGCACCTTTCTCTTCCCTCTTTAGTCATCATGATTTTAAACCAATTAAAAATGCAATCATCTCGTACAATTCAGTAAATAGTTATGACCTATTAATGAAAAAGGTTTGTTATTAAAACAACTTTACTGTCCTGTCTAAACAATGTAAATTTAACTGTACACCCGAAGGTTAGGTAAGCTACTGTATCTTCTCTCGTAGAGACAGTGAGTTTATCTAAAATTTACAGCTGAGCATTTTAAAACGCATCTACACCGCCCTTAGTCACATTGTGCAATGACACCGATGGATGTAACCGATAGTAGTTCTCTTATATCTAACTTGACAAGTAGAGCACATTTGTAAGTGTATATAATAATAATAATAATAATAATAATAATAATGAGTTGGTACGCATTGTGTCCTCTAGAGTTTAGTAATGCAAACGTCAAATTAAAAACTATTTTATAATACTTCCGGTGAAGACATTCAAAATAAAGCTTTCATTTTTGAACTAAATTTACATCAGGTAGGCAAGTTAGGATTTCTTTGTCGTGTTCATGTGCTTTTTTTTGTTTGTTTGTTTTTTTTTGTTTGTTTTTTGTTTTTTTGGCCTGTTGAAGTGAGGCATTCGACCAGGATACTCGCGTTTATGGTTCCTTGTGGCGCTATTTGCTCCGACACGGACGGTGGCAGCACGCGTATTTACTGTCGCTTTGCGAGCTGCTAACAAACAGTAGAAGAAGTCCGCTTGAAGCGTCACCGCAGGGCCAAGCGGGAAGGAGCGGGCAGGAGGTGAAGCGGTGTGAGAGCAGCGGGTATTTTCTTTTATTATTTGGCTAGCAGGCAGACTACCAGGCTAGCTAAATAAGGAGCAACTGAAGACGGAACATGCCGCGGGAAATCATAACGCTTCAGCTTGGACAATGCGGGAACCAGAGTACGTGTAAAGACGTTCATAACGTTAAGATCGCTACCTCTGTACTCACAGCTTTTTATCGTTAGCTATGCGAGATGTCACCAGATTGTCATGCACTCTGCTGTGTAACGACACTAGCTAACTGCTAATAATAAGTCGAGCTAACTTTAAATACAACAGAAACAGCGACCTTGTATCCTAGCTGACTTACGGCTGATGGTGTCTATATGTATATGTAATGCTATCGAATACAACTTAACAGTGGCTACCTTTGTGTTATTCACATACATTTTATGGTAACTGTGCTTTTAGAGTAACAAAATTAAATGCATGATAAGCCGAGTAATTAAAATGAACATGTTTTGTTTACTTGTCCCCCTCTCTGTTTCTCAGTCGGGTTTGAGTTTTGGAAGCAGCTGTGTGCAGAGCATGGCATCAGTCCAGAGGGGATTGTTGAGGAGTTTGCCACAGAAGGAACTGACAGAAAGGATGTATTCTTCTATCAGGTAACTAGAGCAGGAGTATATTGTTTCACAGCGCATATTCTTTCTGGAAAATGAGTTACAGTTGGCCTATATTTTCTGCATACAGACTATACTGTATGTCCAGCCTTAATCTGCTGAGGCTTATGTGCATCTGAAGTGCAGCCACATTATTTGCCACCAGATGGCACGCTTGTAGTGTAAAATGAAAGGACCAAGACCCTGCAGTCACAACATGCTGGAGACTGTATCTCCATCTAACCACTGGTTGTTGATCAAACTCCTCAGGCTGACGATGAGCACTACATCCCTCGTGCAGTTCTCCTCGATCTGGAGCCCCGCGTGATCCACTCCATCCTTAACTCCCCATATGCAAACCTGTACAACCCAGAGAACATCTACCTGTCTGAGCATGGTGGAGGTGCTGGGAACAACTGGGCTAGTGGCTATGCACAGGTGATCACCAGAAATAGCATTTCCTTTTTTTCCAGCCTCGCCTCATTAATCTCAATTTAAAAAATAGACATTAATGCATCTAAAAATCTGCTCTGGCTTCTTTACCTCTAGGGCAAAAAAATTCAAGAGGACATCTTCGACATCATTGACAGAGAGGCAGATGGCAGCGACAGTCTGGAGGCAAGTTTATCATTTATCACATACCGACTGTCCCGGGGGACTGGAGTGATTGAGGCTGTGGCAGTGTGGAATTTGTAAAATTGATTTAGGAGTAAATTGATATGGTTGGGTGTAGAAATATTACATTTTAAAATCTTCTGACCCACAAGAGCAGCTTGAAGCTGAAGACTGAACCTCATTTATACATTAAATTCTCAGGTATTTGTTGTTAACGGGAAGGATTATTTTACTTTGAACCTGTGGAAATTGCAGGGAGTTTCTGTTTGACTTATGAATAGATTTAGGTCATGTAGCTGTTTTGTGGTGTTTTGTAGTTGTGTGATCATGCCGCAACTCCTTTTGTCTCTTTGTGATCATTTCTGGTCAACTGGTAATCTATTTGTCATCATTTTGTGTCTCTTTGTGGTCATTTTGTGTCTCTTTGTAGTGGAGCATTTGGTGCTTTTGTGTCTCTTTGTTGTCATTTTGCATCTCAGCGATCATTTTGTCTCTCTTTGTGGTCATGTGGTCAATTTTGGTGTCTCTGGGGTTGATTTGTGTTTCTTTTCAGTGACTTTTTGGAGGTGAAGCGCCGTCTAGACTCAGTAAACCAATTTTTTGTCTGTTTAGTGTCATGGAATAGTTGATTTTACTTAGGCATTATTTCTCTCTGTCTTTAAGGCAGGCTGTTGTGTTTTTGTTGTGGTAAAATGCATGTAGAAATGAATGACTCGATAGAAACGGCATGCTAAAATGGTGCCAGAGCCTGTCATCTTAAAACCAGCACAGCCCCAGCCATGTCTCACTATTATTCTTAGCGTCTTTTTTTGGTGAACTTTCTTCAGCTGCCAACCTCCCATAAAATAACACTCGCATTTCCCTTCGAAGGTCTGCAATTTCTGTAACTCATTCACATTATGACCCCACATTATTATTTAGTGTGTGCACTCATGTGTGCATTGGATAGGAAGGTGGGCCGAGCTGCCGTGGGCATGTGTATGTTGGCAGGGTGTGGCGTGCAGTATGTCTGGTGATAATAGCCGGGCGCATGAAGAAGGCAGGTATTACTGGGTTGTCTTGGGGGGGGTGAGAGAGCCTATTTGTGAGGTGGGGCTGCATTCCCATTTATATAACTGCCTAGGGAGAGAGGCATTTGCACACCCACATGCACATTTAGCTTTCTGCTTCAGAAGAGTTCACAGTAAACTTTGCACATGTGTAGTATACGCTGTAGCTTGAAATTGCGTGTAATGAGTAACTCTTTGACTTTTTAGGGATTTGTCCTGTGTCACTCAATTGCTGGGGGGACGGGCTCAGGGCTGGGATCGTATCTGCTGGAGAGGCTCAATGACAGGTCTACATGTGCACATTCAATTTGACCACTTGCATTTTTTTTTTCTTGCAGTAAGAGTGAATAATATATCATTTCTGTCTTCTAGGTACCCAAAGAAGCTGGTACAGACTTACTCTGTTTTCCCAAACCAGGATGAGATGAGTGATGTGGTTGTTCAGCCATACAACTCACTGCTGACGCTAAAGAGGCTCACCCAGAATGCAGACTGTGTG
>VUQI01019538.1:0-13822 GCA_015106735.1 Paratilapia polleni | reverse complement strand
AAAAAGTTTAATAAAAAAAAAAAAAAAATTATTTTTTTTTTTTTTTTTTTTTCCTTTTCATACATGTAGCTTGGAGCTGCCTGCAGCTGCAGTAGAAAAAGCAAAGACCTGCTTCTGAGCAGGATACAGGGCAGACTGTGCAATGACTTGTCAAGGCCTTCCATGGTGAGGAAAATTTAAAAATTAGAGGCTGGTTATATTGCATGGGGCAGTGTAGCAGACAGTACTGGACTATTATCTTTACAAAGCATCTATGGTCTTAAATTCCTACATTGTAAATACTACACTAAAACAAGGTGTACAGCAGGAAAATATTAATACAAGTGAAAATAGTTGCATATAAGTTAGGGAATCTGTCTGCATTTGGTTAATTTCTTGTAAAAGCTTATTAAAATAAGAACATCTTTGGTCCGTGCTCAAACCCACGACTTGGTGAAACTTTGGCTTCACAAGAATAATCAAACAGTGAACACAAAGAAGGAGCTACACTGGATTTACACATAGGAGCTGCTTTAAGGAGCAAAGCCAAAAGCATCTATGGCTCTGATCACTTAAAGCAAACCTCATATCAAAATGTGCATGGGTCTGACATTAAGACATGAAGGACAGTTAAAACAAAATGCAAAGTTGGCATAAATAATACTACAACAGCATCCGTGGCCTAATTTCTTTAAAAAATGGGGCACTGCTTGGTAAATATTGAGTCAGTACTTACATGATCCACATCATGACACACACTCTGAAAATAACAAAGAAGCACCTATTACTTTCAGCAGAATAGAGCTCCATTAGGATACTTGCCAACACAAGCAGAATTATCTAATCAGTCAAGTGTTAACCAAATTTCATGTTAAGGATTACAGCCAAGACAAGCAGCACAATAAAGGACAAATCAGAGCATTTGGTGGAGATACTGTAGAAACAGCTCCAAAATCCTTTGGTTTCTGTGAAAAACAATTAACCCAGATCCTGAATGTGTCATCAAGGACATGGCTGTCTTGATCGTATAGCGCACCTACTGTGTGTCCGCACACATACGACTGATAATCCCATAGGTAAGAGTTTTTTATGACAGAGGCAGCCAAACTGGCTTAGCTACAGAGTTCAACATCTGTTTCCAGTTCCAAGTTCACAGGGCTCACTGCATCAACAGTTCCAGGTAATGCAAGCTCAACCGGGACCTTGTGAAAACTGAATGTCTCTGATGAATATTTCAGCATAGCGGCATGTGAGAGTGAGCTAGTTTGTATGTGTGTGGCAGAGACAGAGAGCAGCAAAGACACACGGAGGAGATGTCTGTCACTGAATATTCTCAGCACTATTCCAGCAGTGCATGAGGGATGACTGCCTTGTACAAAAGGCAGCACAAATATGGCACACTTCAAGCGAGAAAGAGGACAAAGTAGTGTCTTCTCTCTAAGCCATACCTTTATGAGGGGAGTACCACAGCTTATTGTTGCCATAAGTCTCAGCTCTCGGCTGCTGTCTTTCCCTAAGGCTCATGCTAACATCTCACATTGTCTTGGAGGGAGGAGTGGGAGATACTGCCATGTAGGGTAACCGAGTAGATTGCGTGACAGGACGGGGTGGGGGGTGTTTGACACCTCATCAGCAGCCGCATTGGTTTTGTGGGTTTCTGGCTCCACTTGCAGAACAGAAACCCTTGCCTTCTCATCTTCTCCCCACCCACTCTCTCCTCTGCTGGCCAGCTCCTTCAGCTGGAAAGCTCAGAGAAGGTTTATTTTCAAAGATGGGGAGTGAAAACAGCTCTCTCTTTGTTTTGGCTGCTGTGCCATTCCCAGCGGAGGAGGCGCGGTGTCTTGAGGACTGGGACTGTGCTTGGGCCTCACAGGGGGCCACAAGGAGGAGGAGGTGGCTGAGGGGTTGTGGGTGATGGGGTCTGGGGGTGGGTGGGGTGAGTGTTCAGGTATGGGTCCCTCTCAAACTGGGTGCGAGGGCAGCTCCAGGAGTGTGGGTGTCGGCGTTGATCGCAGATGACAGAAGCCCACCTCTGTGCTGTCTGTTATGGTGATGTCTGCATCTTCCCCTTTTCCTCGCTGGCGATGGATGGCACTGAAGTAAGCATTCATCAGCTGCATGATCTCAGTCAGCTGTGTGTGTGTGTGAGAGAGAGAGAGAGAGAGAGAGGTCAAATTGGTGGCAGTCTCAGTGTCTGTCTGGCACTGTCACAGGAGGGCGGATAAGGATGATGTCATTCAGCTGCTAGAAAAACTAGATCCTCCAGAAGCAGAGCATGATGCTTGGCAGATTTAAGGGAACATACACATCTCTTAAATGTGTGTGGATATTTCTTCACTTTGACATACACCATATTGTTCAGCAGCTGTTGCCGAAAAATAAAGGGAGGGTACTGTGGAGGAGTTCATTTGTTCATGTGTCTCTCCATTACACAGACCGTGAAGGACATAACCACCAAACCACCAGAAGCAACAATTATATTTACTCTAGTCCTGCTGATTCTTGGCTAAACATGGTGTGTGCATAAAAGAGTCTCCGGGTTTCAACGTCACCTGCTCTTCAAATTTAACTATAACCCTGGAATCAGCAGCTAATCTTGCACTTAACTCCAGGACTAACCATAATCACCCTCTGCAAATCTGCGCTTTCCTTTTTTCCCTGCCCATTGGCTAAAAACCTTGCACATTTATGTCAGAGGAATGAGGCCTTAGGTTCATAAAGTAGAAGTCTTTCTGAGTCCTACTTCAACTTGCCTGTGTGTTCAATAAATAAATAAGTCACTTTTGTGCCTCAAGAGAGATCACAGAGGGCTTTTTTTGTTCTGTGTGGGAAGATGCAAGCAAAGCGGCCCAGTGAAAGGCATGATTTGTTCTAGATGGAGAAAAAAACGTCTGTTGGAAGAACATCCATGTTTCTGAGAAATGTTTTGCCTAATATTTTAATCTAACCACTGCAATAAAACTCACCCCATGCCATTTAATGCCAGGAAGTGAGACTTTTGGTGGTTACCATCTGTTAGGGAATATGGGCAGGTTGTGTGCTCTCTATTTAGACCAAATTAATGAGGGTTTTTAAAGTGGGTCAAAGAGGCGGAGGGAGGGGGTATTGTGAGCAGACAGTGTGCGTCTTTCTCTTACTCTGCAGAAAACTGCAAGGTGATAAGACCACTTGGCTCTGAACTGTACACAAACTGAATCCTGACTACAGTGGAGACAGATTATGTCTAAGCTCAGAGCAGAAAGAGCTTCAATTAATATTTTCCTCCCAGTCACCCTCAGCCTCACCCTGTATGTGTCATCCTGGGAGGTGAGCCACTAGACATGGGTGAAAATAGTGTCAAAGATGCTAACTCTGTGGACTAACAGTCAGTTTTACAGGGCAAACTCAGAACTAGAACTAATGAGTTTAGGACATTATAACACTACTGTACGAGATTTAAGTCCTATGTGCTTTTTAGTAATTTACTTTGAAAGTTTATTTCCTGCTACCCAGCTTGTGTTTCAATAAGTCATCCAAAGGCGTGACTCTCATTTCATTCTCTATGACTCTTTCCTCATAGACCCAGACCCAGAAAAGCTTAAAATTATCTAAATAAATCACACAAATGACCCATTTTGAATTAAAAATGGCACCCTGACTATACCTTGGTGGTTTCAAACAGCAGGTCCCGGTCCCCAGCTGTGATCTTGAAGGTGTTGCTGTCAGATACACCATAAGAACAGATCTGGCCATAAGGGAAGGACTCCAGGGCCTCTGATTCTCCCTGCTTATACAGAGATACAGATGTAGCAGCTACACCAAGCCACAGCTTCTGGGAAAAACTCCCTGTTGAACTCTGCAGGCAGAAAGAGGCGAGCAAATGTCAGGACACTTCAGAGTCATCCCTTGATTCACCTCAATGCAAGTGGCTCTTGAGCCTTGAGGGAGAAAAACCTTTAAAAACTACAATAAAACTAAAGTTTTATTGACCACACAATACTCACAATATAAAAGTCCACTTCATAAAGAGTACATCCAAAGCCTGACCACTGGCGTGCAATTGTGAGGTAGGCGGCCATACTGTCCCTGCGGCTGTAGCCGGCCAGACCTTTCCAGCGCTCCAAGATGGATGTCATGACAGCTGCTGCCTCTTCCTTCAGTCGGCTCCGCAGACGCATGTCCTGCTCAACCTTTTGCTTATGCGCCGCTGTAGCTGTGTGGCTCCACAGGGTCCCTGCCAGGAGCCCCGTGTGGAAGCGCTGCGTTGTGGGACAGCCCTGAGCAGCCACCTGACAAGGAGGCACATCTTGTGGTGCAGAAAGTGACATGAGAACCCGAGTTTCAAGCATGTGACCTGGAAAAAGCTCATCCAGAGGTGGGCAGGGGGCATGTGTGCTGAAGTCACCCATTAGGCTCTGAAGCCTCAGGGCAGCTAATGCCTGCAGGTCCTCTTCACAGGCTGGTAGCTGACCACGCACAACCATCTCATGGCACTGCAGCACAAAGGGCAAACCCAGGACAGAGAGACACAACAAAACACAAAGAAGGTAAAGTTTGTCAGGAACAGCTCCAGTCCTCTCATCTATCCCTTCTACCCCACCCTGTTTTATTTTGTCCCATAACTTTTATAGAATTCCCCAGGAAAAAATTTATAATGAAGCCAGTGCTGGCTGCCTTTTGCCCCCTCTGCACTCCAGCCAGTGCTCTTAGTCATGTTTTTTATGCAGTCCATTTTATTGCATTCACAGCCGGTGAGAAATTACAGGCTGTAATTGCCGATTGTTCAGTAAAAACATAAATGACACACAAGGAATGAATCACTCCATGACAATAAATTAGATGTTATTATCAACACCATCAAAGGTCACTCATAACAAAGAAACAGAGAAGGAGAAGACTTGTGTTCCGCTCCATTACCTGCTCAAAGAGGAATAAATACTCTATGCTGTCCACTGATATGCTGTCTGCATCCAAAAGGCAGTAGAGCTTGAAACACAGCTTCCAATGGGATTTAGACTCTGACTCTTTAGTGGAGAAGCTGCACAGAGGAGGGACAGAAAGAGTTAAAGCTCTGTCAAGGAAAAATATACTAAAGATACACATGGCATACAAAGAATCTTAAGCCTTCATGTTAACAATTTACAAGATATTGCTTCCCTGATGTGTAATATTGTTGTTTAGTAACCTGGCAGTGTCACGTTTACCCTGTCACTCCACACTGAGAGGACAGAAAAGTCCACGCCTGTTAAAAAAACACAGACCCCTTTTTTTCCCAATTGGATGGCTCATTGTTTCATTAGAGACTTTGCCTTGTGCAATTAAATTACATCATCTTTACCTTGACTATCCAACACCTGGCTGGCTTTGCTGACAGACATAGAGACACAAGTCCAGTTTCCCAGCAGGGTGTCATGTTTGACCAACAAGAACAGACAAGGTCATCAGTTATCAGGGATGCCGGATAACATTGAGCATAGCAGTTGGACTAGGGGAAGATAAATACACTGTGTGCTACTGCTCTGTCCATACTCCTCTGTAGGGTGACAAATAGACTTTTGACCACAATGTTTTGATAGCACATCTGTCTGCTTGGTTTTATTATGTCTGACTTCTTTGCGCTCACTGTTTGTTCTATTTTAAAGGTTGAAGACTGACAATCACTTTTCAAACCTGGTCAGGATGTCTGCGACCAAAGTGCTCCCTGTGACTGGCTGCTCCCACAGTGCATTCTGCTCATACAGTGCAAATGTATTTTTGCTCTCTTGTAGGCCAAGCTTCTCTTGCATCCTTCGAACCACCTGGTGAGGAGCAAGGAGAAGTGGGTTGAAAAGACAGATGGACTCACAAGTTATTGGGCTTCAAGGGTGAAAGCAGAAGAGGCAGAGATTTACTAGGCTCCAGATTGCACTGTGAAATTTTGAATTGGAACCAGTGGGAAGCTGAAAGACTGAGAAGCCAGCTCAAAAAAGTTGTGCTGCCAAGTAGAATACAGAGAAATGCTTCCAAACCTCATTGGCAGTAGTGTGTGAGCTGATGTAGAGCTGGCAGGATCCAGGGCCAGGATAGTGCACAGTACACAGCATCTCCTGTCGGTTCATCAGCATCTGGATCTCCTCCCAAGATGGCACGCACTCCCGACACTTTGTCTTCTCCAGAGCCTCACTGATGAATGACGCATAGTTATCCATTTCAGACTCGGGACTTTGGCTCTGGATTCTGCAACACAGAGTAAAAGTGTGAGAAAGTGACACTGGTGTGAGTGTCTGTGTGTGCACTTGTGCAAGCAATTTGTCATAAAGTTGAAAATATCAAACACATAAAAGAGAGAATTTGCTCATGCTTGTGACTCAAAATCTTTTAGGTGTTACGCTGTGATTATGGACTTTGCGTCACCCTTTTGATTCAACCAAGTTTTTTTTATTTTGTTTGGGCTGGCAGTGCTAGAAAGTCAATGAGGCGAGGAATGACAAATGTTCTCACTTTAGCTGTTAGGAACTTAAAAGACTCAACATCCCTCAGTCGTTCAAAGAAAAGGAAAATGGCAAAGAAAACATGCTTGACTTTGGGTAATGCACGAAACAGGAAAAGGTGTTTCCGCTCCTGTGAACCAGAGTGACCTGCCACTTCCTCCCAATGGAGTGTCCAGGAGTGATAGGTGAGTATATGTCTGTGTGCTGTTGTTTTTAAAAGAAGGGACAAAAAAGGCAGCAGACAACCCAATCCAACAGGAGGCTGCAGTTTGTGAGTGTGAAAGGTGTGAAATACAACCTGATGGAGTTGTTAGCTAAGCCCCATGTAAACACAGCGGGACAAATAGGAAGGAAACAGCTACACTCCACTGCTTGTCCAATAAAACAGGACAGAAAGAGGCAAACAAGAGGTCCTGAACTGTTTCGTCAGACACAGAGAAGTCAGCTCATTCACTCTGTCTTGCTATCTCTTAACTATATGGCTACAGGGTGAAACATAATTAAGAATGTTCCACTGAGTCTATGTGAGCCTTCCTATACTCTCCTCTCTTTGTTTCTTTGTGCCATTTCCTGCTTTCTTTCCCTCTCCTTCTCCCCTGCTTTCTTTCTTTTGGCCTATTCTGTCTGACAGCAGACATTCCCTGGGGGCTTCTCAGGGCACTGGGGGAGTGGAGGATGCTTTCTGGGCCCACTGCCCAGCTCCAGTCTTAGCTCTGCCCAGCTGCAGCCTCAGCAGTGATCCAAACAGTGAGAGAGTGCGTGAGAGCGACAGCAAGACGTATCAAAACACACAGCCAACGAGTTCCACTGAGTTATTATGAATTGCCATCGCATGCAACTGTTCCATTAGCTAGAGGGCGATTCCCAGTACAGAAATATAGACAGAAAACTGTAGTGGTTTGATGGCATGACATTAGACAGAAAATCTAGAGCAGGAGATTAGTGCTGCTAATAACTTAGATTAGCATTCTTAACAGAGGGGCTAATTCAGACCTGTAAATCCAGCCCTTGAAAACTGGATCTGTCTGGGGAAGCATGCTAACAATGTGAAGGCATATCATGCTACTATATCTAAACAAGTGTTTAGGGATGCTGGCGCCTGCTTTTTGTCCAATGTCTAGACCCCACGTTTCCCTGCTACCATGCAATACTGGTTCACCTTTATCTCCTAGATCAAGATATTCTCCCTTGTACCCTTCCCTATCACCTACAACCTATTCCTGGTTTGATGTCTCATTCCCATATGGGACTGTGGGCAACCTTTTTGCTAAAGCTTCAGTTCACACTCATGTAAACAATTTTCATGTCTAAATAAATGACATGCAACTTTTCTATTAACTGACAACTGCAGTCTGTTACCTCAAGCTGTCAACATGGGTGGATACACTGTAGTGTTTTCCACCTGACTTCCACAAGCCATGTTTCCCAGCCAAACAAATCAGGGCCAGAAAAAGCAAGAAAGTTTTCCACTTTTAATTCCAAGTAGGAGATGACAATGTGAACAGCTTTCACAAGTTAGCAGCATTTGTATGTGCTAAATTGAATATGAACAAATCCAACCTGAATGAAGCATTCACAGTATACTGCAAAAGCAAAAAATAAACAAATAAAAAGCTTTAATCTTAAAAACAGAATTCATGTCGCCTTACAGCTGATACTCATGAGAATTTCTTCACCTGAGGTAAATAAAGCAAAGCATTTTAATGACATACTGCAAGGTAAATACAATCACTGCACCTGACCTCCCTGCTGATTAGTAAGTAGCTGATATTAGATTGTAGTCTAGGCTCAGTCGTATCACCCCTAGTATCCTTTGTGTGCATCTCACCTTTTGAGGTGGAATCGCAGGTACTTGAGCACGGTTGGCCCAGGAAGAAAGGTGCAGCTCATACAAGTGAGAAGCTGCCAGTAACGGAGATGTGCGGCGGTGTTTGGGGAAGGCGTGTAGCTGGTCTGCTTCACTAGCTGGCAGTAGACCTCGTCGCGAAGGGGCCGCAGGTCCAGGCAGGTCTGTAGCACGCCCTGGATGATGGGAATCGGCTCCCGGGCCGACTCGAGCTGTTGTAAGCAGTTGAAAAGCTTCACGGCCTCCTCACGCACCGAGCCATAGCCTTTCCCACTGTGGTCTGGAGAGATGAGGCAGAACAGAGAAATATTGTGTAAAAGGTTTGTGCCAGGACATCATTTATTTTTGCTTTCCCCCTTTTTTCTCCCTTACCTAAGATATTTGAACCTTACAGATATTTTACAGTATATATGAAAGATGAAACATTTAGTCTTGTTACAATAGAGCAATGCATATGTTTTCTTACTCTAAGCTCCCACAGTAGCTTCCTCCCAGTGTATTTAAGTGGAAGATACCTCCATTAGGGCAAAGGAAGGAATGATTTCAGGGTCACAGGAGGAGAGCGTATGCGAGGAGCATAAGTAAGCAAAATGAAAAGCAACCATAGTGACCTGCATGGCATTGTGCTTAATGCTTCGTCTCAGCAAATTAAACTGCAGAGTAATAACAGATTTTAAATGGTTTCTTTCCACTTAGCCACACTGCAATTACAGAAAACAGCTGCCAACTTTGCACACACACACAGGACTGAGTGGTCATGTGCAATTATTCATTATCATCTGCTATTGTTTTTACCTGTATTATCACATACATATAGTTATATTAGAAATGTATGACATGTTAATCTTAAGCACTTACATGTGTGCTCCAGACTTCCATAGGGGAAAGGCAGCAGAGGAGCATATAAGGGTCCCTGGGTGTACTTCAGGATGGGGTTGTGCTGGTAGATGTGTTCCACTACCTCAGGGTTGAACTTATTCTCCTAAAATACATAAGTAAAAAAATGTTCATGATACCAACAACAAACACAGTTCAAAACAAACTTTCATATGCAGTCAACAGGCACGAAGCCAGACTGAAAACACTCTGTGAGTGTGTGACTGTGTATTTGTCTATGAGGGGTGACCGAGGTCGATTTGACCGGGGTCACTATCCAGCTCTGGCATCTTTTAAGCAGCAGGAAGGTCAAGTGATGACCCAGCAAACCACACTAGCATGACTGACACGTTATATTTTATGCGCTGGTGTCAATGAGTTTGGTGTGCGTGTGTTTGTGCCTTTCACTGGCTATGTGGATAGATGCCTTCCAGCAGTACAGATGGCTTCCATGCTACTGCCCTCTAGCACCTGTTGCTCATTAGTAACGTTGCCACTGCTCTGGCTCTCTCCTGACTCTGCAACTCCCCCAGTCCTGCCACCCTTTCTCTCTGGCTACAAGACAAGTCAGCTTTCTCCCTCCTTAGTGGGGCAAAGTTGACACATTCTTCTGAAATGTTTGGTGCACACTGGTGACAACCTTGTCTGTTTGAACTGTGGGAATGAGATGCTCTGTGGACCATGTGCAGTAGGATGCAGCAACTCAACATCCTAGATGATATTCATACATTGGTCCTGGCCCAGAAATCCTTTTTGTTCCATTTGGTCATCCAGTGCCACATGCAATAGTTTGACATTTTGGGAAATACGCTTATTAGCCATCTTGCCAAAAGCTAGATGAGAAGAATGATAGCGTTCACATGCCTGCACGGTAATTATGAAGGACTGGAAACATGGACAAACCGCTAGCCTGACTCTGTACAAAGGGAACAAAATCTGCTCATCTTATTTATGTTACACAGAAATGCTTTGCAACAGCAAGCTATGACTATTAAATGATGATTTTCACTGTCAACCTCACTGCCAAGGTAGAAAGGGTTTGATATTCTACACTACTTTGGTGTGTCTATATACCATGCATGATTGAATGCTATAGTAAAAGAAAAAAAAAAAAAAAATGTTGAACAGGGTTTCCCACAGTAAGCTTAGTAAGCTGCTAGTGATAAGCTTCACATTATTTCATACTACATGTGGGTGGTACTGAACAGTTTGAGGAATATTTTTCAGCCTTTCATTTTTTTTTCTTTAAAATCTTTCTTTAAAATTGTGAAAATTTCTTTAAATATGCCTTGTCAATTGTCTATTTAACTATGTTTTGTCTCACAGCAAGAAGGTCCTGGGTTTGAATGCCCCAGCCGCCTAGGACCTTTCTGTGTGGAGTTTGAATGTTCTCCCTGTTCCTGTATGTGTTCTCTCCAGCAGGTACTCCGGCTTCCCACAGTCCAAAGACATGCATGTTGGTTTAATTTGTGATTCAAAGTTGTGTGAATGTAAATGTGAGACTGAAAAGTTGCCTGTCTCTATGTGTTGGGCTTGGGATAGACTGGCAAGCTGGCCAGAATGTACCTTGCCTCTTGCTCTATGACAACTGGGATAGGGTCCAGCCCCCCCATGACCCTGAATTGGATAAGTGATTAAGACCCAAGTATTAATAAATTCATCACTGAAATAAAACATTTCACACACCTAATCTGTTCAGACCCCCTCTATTTGTCTCTCTTTCAAACAAGACTTCTGGCTGTAGGTGCATGGCTAGAACTCCAGGGCTTGCTCTCTTCTGTGTCTGTGGCTCGAACCTGAATGTATGCTTTAAAGATAAGCAAGCAGTCCTGTTCACACAAAGCCACTTCTGTTCATTCTCTCTTGATTTTTACAGCAGCAGTCATGATCTCACACTTTAGACGGAGAATACCATGCCCAGTTGAGAAAGAGTGCCTATGTGTAAAGGTGAGAGAGAGAGTGAAAGCAATAGACTGAGAAAAAGTTTTAGAGATGAAGGAAGAGTTTTCAGAAGAAAAACTCAAAGGCCCCTTCTGTTCCTACAAAATAAAAGCCTGGCCCCTCTTGGCAAAGCAGACAGGGGTAGACAGAGGCAAGCAGATTAGCCACTTTCTTTGAGATTAGAGACTCTCGTTGGGAGATTACTGAGATGGGAGGCCAGGCGAAGGACTGCTTATCTCATCCTGCTGCTTCATGCAGAGCCCTCCTCCACCTCCTCTGCCAAAACTGCCCTTGCATCAGTCTGCCTCTTGGGTGTAGAGGCAGACTGATGCAAGACAAGTCATACATCTGCTCAATGAGATTCCGGCACAATGTGTTCTATAGCAGCCCTGGTCTAAAAATATGGCTGTCCCTTTTAAACACACTCCCTGCACATAAGAAGGTAAGAGTCAATGCATCTTTTCAAATCCAACAAATCCAGTTTTTCTAAATATTCAATAGTTGGAAATACCTTTATCTTGGAATGACCTTTCAACTAGAGGTCTGTTATTATCTCCTGTCCCAGTGTGATGGAATAAAATGAGGTCATTCAAAAGAGAAAGGCAAGCAGAATAAACTTTGGACTCCTGGTGCAATGTGGTCGTGTGGTTTCCATGGTAACAGAGCAGGGGGTGTGGAGCACTATGTAGCCTGATGGCCTGTTTGCGTTTGGTGGCTCTTATCACAGGTAGTTTGGCAGCAACCATGTGTATATATGTGTGTGTGTGTGTGTGTGTTGTGTGGCCCACCTCAATGTCTCGAATCAGGAGCTGCGTTGGCGTTTCCACAGGTGATTTACTATCAATGATTTTCTGGATGGCACAAGCCCAGTGCACAGCCTCATTGAAGTGCTTGGTGTACAGCCTATAGCAGTGTTTCCGTCCATAAACTGTAATGCTCCAGTAACCTTAAAAAAAAAAAAAAAAGAAGCAATACACATTTAAAAACTACTAGTATATGGCTAGCAATTTAAATTGCATCTTATCTGACCTGACAGTTTTGTTACTCTAGCCTGTCATATGTATGTAGGATGCTTTTTATGTAAACTGCATGGGTTGAGGCCTGATCCAATTTCTTAAAATGTGCGACAATAAACTGAATCTTGAATCCTGCACGAGACATCTTGCATATTGACTCCCTCTCTTTTACTCACTCAGTTTCACTCACAATCGAAGGTCAGCTTGAGAAAAACCTCCGACCACACCAAAACCAAACAAGAACAGATATTCTACAGATGTGTTAGGACACGAGTCTTAAAGCCCTTAGTGAGTTTCATTTTGGATAACATGCAAAAAAAGTAAATAAAAGAGGTATGCTTCCTCCTTCTGCAGAGGAAGTATTAGACATACCCCAGGCAACCTGGCTTGATCTGCAGCCCCACGGCTGTTATCAGGCTTTCCTGCTACGTGACTTGGCACCACATCCTTCTTTGTTCAAATTCTCAGTGAAGTATAACCCCAAAATGAAGAGGTTTTACTACTCAGATTATGACATTGCACTAGTGCCACTGACCAATTTGAATATGTTTGTCCTAAAATTAATACTGCTCTTAAGGGTCAATGAGACCAAAAATTGAGCCCTTAAAGGGAACTAATATTTTATGGTAACAGCCTGAAAACACACAGAGGAAGTAAAGATTTCTTGCAACTCTTTTGTGACAAATTTCCCAGCTTAAGAGGAACACAAATCTATTCAGTAGTGAAAAAGCCAGGAGCTTGTGACAAAGCCACTGTTGAAAGTCCACTTCTGTCCAGAAAAGTCCCCTGGCCTATTGAGTTAGAAAGAACTATGTTTGGGTTTGGGTTTATACCACAGTTTTGGTATTTTAAGTGGTTTGGTAAAGTCAGTGGGACATAATCTCCTGCACTGAAGGAAAGGCAGACAGACTTAGACAGAGGGTGTTTGAGGAATACAGATTTAAAAAACACAAGTCATCCCTGTGTCTTTTCCCATACAGAAAAGAGACTTGTTTTTATCCTTTGTCATTTGTTTCCTGCATCCAAGAGATGCCCTCGCTGATTACTCGAATGAGACATTTCTAGACCAACCTTGACCTACATTTATGACTGAACAAAGCTGGGGTTTCCCAAACTTACTCAGAATTACAGCACTCCTGGGAAGGAGACACCACTTTCATATTAAAAACCCAAAACAACTTCCTGGGAAGTTTTAAAAATGTCTGTGATCACTATACCGCAAAGGGAATTAACACAGGATTAACTGGACTCTACAGAGATTATAGGAAAGTGTGCATGAGTGTGAGTCAGCTACAGTGGTGTGAAAAAGTGTTTGCCCCCTTCCTGATTTCTTAGTTTTTTGCATATTTGTCACACTTAAATGTTTCAGATCCTCAAACAAATTTTAATATTAGTCAAAGATAACCTGAGTAAATACAAAATGCAGTTTTTAAATGATGATTTCATTTATTAAGGGAAAAAAGAAATCCAAACCTACCTGGCCCTCTGTGAAAAAGTAATTGCCCCCTAAACCTAATAACTGGTTGTGCCACCCTTGAACAACTGCAATCAAGCATTTGTGATAACTGGCAGTGAGTCTTTCACATCACTGTGGAGGAATTTTGGCCCACACTTCTTTCCAGAATTGTTTTAATTCAGCCACATTGGAGGGTTTTCCAGCATGAACGGTCTGTTTAAGGTCATGCCAAAGCATCTCAGTCAGATTTATATCCAGA
>VUQI01019535.1:0-14475 GCA_015106735.1 Paratilapia polleni | reverse complement strand
AACAAAAAAAACAAAAAAAAAAAAAATTGAAAAAAATAAAAAAAATTATTAAAAAAAAAAAAAAAAAAAAAAAAAAAAAAAAAAAAAAAAAAAAAAAAAAAAAAAAAAAAAAAAAAAAAAAAAAAAAAAAAAAACAAACAAGAAAAAAAAATCAAGTGACATACAGTATGTACAAGATGCAATTTGATGAAGACTATGCTTCGGTAATAGTTGAAAATGCTAAAGATTGTTGGGCTGATGGTGTGCATTGGCAGATGAACATTGAGGTTAACAGTCAACAATTAGATTAAGGCAGGCCTACGTTTTCACGTTTAACTCAACCAAAACAACAACGACTTAGAAACAGAGACATTCAGGGGCACTTCAAATATTTGATTTATAATGGGTGAGGTTAAAGGGCTGTATCTCATCCTTTGAATTCTCCTTCTGACTTTTACCATTAGCCCTGAAGATAAACTTTCATGATCCATTACCTCTGTTGTTTCATCATATTAGTCTTGTTTTCAGTAACATCTCCCAAACACAATATTTACACAGTTAGGAGGTAACTGAGAGGTTAAAACTTCGGTAATCACCAGTATATAATTATAAAACACCAACATCACTATTATGAATCATTTGTGAGAAAAATCCCCTGGGATCCATATTGTTTAGATTGATACATTTTTGACATTTGAATTTGGATATAATATTTTTGAGGATAAATGCTGTGAAGACAAGGAGGAATTCCATGCAATTTAAAAAGCAGTGCTCTCAGATTACCAGTTTTTACACGGTGATTAGTTATTATTGTGCTTTTGATTTAATATTGTTTTTTTGACGTCTTCTGTTTAATTTTTAAATATACATTATTTCTTTGATCTTTGTTTTTGGTCAAATCTAGTTAAGTGCTGCCATATAGAATACAATATGTAAAAAGAGTAGGTGGTAAGCTAACGTCACCCAGCAAACTTGCCTGAAAACCTGACGTCATCTCTAAGGTCAAAACTGGTTGCGGTACGACTGTTAAAAACTGAACCGTAGATGGATGGATGTTGACAATGTTTGCATGTAGGATAGAGGTCTAGGCAGACTATTTCTTACAAAGTGAGAAACATAGATCAGGTTATTGCAATGAGGGGATTTAATGCATGTGTCTTTGATTTCTTTTTTTAAATTTTTTTTTAACGACAACTAATTTGGTAAGAAAATGGTTGTGAACAGATGGCCACACAGCGTCTTCTTCTCATATACACACTACCGGAGCCTGTTCTGTTTAAAAGAAGAGAAACACTTTAAGTCATTTATGTTCATGTTTATGTAAATTCTGTCTCATGTGTTGTTTGGTGAACTTAACAGGTTAGACTTTCACAACTATCTCCCCTCACCAGTCGCATCCCTGGGATGTCAGCATCATAAACCCAGGGATGCAACTGCTTTAGTGTGAAGTCAATTAGCTCAGTAGGAAAAGAAATGGTCGCAAAAGCCTGTTGTTACGAGTTTAAGTCACCACTTAAGTGTTTTTTTCTTCTCATTCTTTCTGTCAGGAATATTTTATTTATTTTGTTTTATTCTAATTGATAAAGAGACAGTAGAAAACAGTTGTTGAATACAACACAAAAAGGACGTTCGAGAAGTACCTCTAATGGGCATCGACTTCAGCTTTCATTTTGGAACTATTTTTCAACCTGGACTAGATGTTAACAAACAAACACTAGCCAATGGTTATTCATAGTCAAAATGTTTGCTGGGTAGCTAGCATTAGCTAGAAGAAAGCCAGTTTATCTAATGAAGCCAGTCTAGACAAATGGGAATGTACCCAACAGCAGGGAAAATTTCTGGTCAACATCAGCATGGCTTTCGATTAATGGAGAGTTTATCTGGTTTTGGGGATCAAGTACAAGTGTTTTTTTTTTTCTTCCCATTAGTAGCTAATTCAGTAGACAAATTGTAAGCTGTTTCATGTAGCAAAATGCTGTCTTGATTGGATAAGGTTGGCTAATTCATCCCAAATCCTGGGTCTGATCTTGTAACTTAGCTGGCCATATAGAAATTACTATCATTACAAACTAACCTTCACCAGATTCAGCTAAATTTCAGGTAGCTGGCTAACTGTAGCTTTTTTGCAAATGTCACTGCTATCAAAAATCACATCCCAAGTTGGTTAACTTACCAAATTACTTGGCACCAGCTAACGTGAGCCATGATACTGACTTATATAATGCCTAACTGTAAACCAGATAATGACACAAAGCAGAGATGTATGACTGACATTTGCTTGCTACACTATTTACCAATATGGGGTGGTTAGCCAGCTAGCTGGAGCTAAGCTATTAAGGTTTTGCAGTCACATGGCTGCTAATCACTAACCATGTGACTCGTTAACGTTATTTTGGATGTGTGAAGCTGTAGGGTCAAGTGAATAAGGCCCCAGTCCACAACCATCTGGCAACCAGAGTGGTTGCTGGAGGTTGATGGCAGTCGCTGTGAAATTGATATCTAAAGCCCCCTATGCTCGGCCAGTAATTGGTGAGTGTTTACAGGGAAGTCAGTGTCTTCCACGGAAACTACGTAGCAATCTGCTAGCAATCAAAGAAATTATAAGGAGGTTTTTGGTGCAGCACCCTCTGTGCGACCAATTTCACCCAGGAACAGCCAGCAAACTCCAGCAGTCACTTGCCAACTGGTCGGGGAAATATGCAATTTTCCCTTGTGACTGGTGGTTGTATCACATCCAATACAGCAGACAACTCTCGAGCAATTTGAGCATGACGTCAGGCAAGAAACTTCTATACGCAGCACATATTCAGCATTGGTAGCTTCATCATGTCAACTCAGGTTTACAGTATATATGCTGGTCTCCCAGTTGTTGTACAACATACAAGACATACAGTACATACAACAGTGCAACATAATAGTGCAGAACAGCCTTGTGTATGTTTTATCACTGAGCACAGAGTGTGAGCATAAGCTGCACACAAACTCAAGTAACAAAATGCTGATTTTTCAGAAGGTTACACAGAGCTCCTTTCGGTAATCTTTACACATGAAGTAGTAATTTGAGAGCACTAATTTATTTTCTGCTCTTGATGAAACCTCCTGGGTTTAACAGAAAGTGGACTTTTATAAATTCAGTCAGTTTTGTGGCTCCAGAGGCCCTTGATAGAGTAACAGAATCTCTTTCAATGTTTAGTAGACCCAGGACTGACTGAAACCCAAACTAACATCTGTTCATGTTAGCTGCAACTGACATTAGTAAAATCCCCCAAATCGCTACAGCACTTTGTTTACTTTGCAACATTCAAAACAAGTCAAAACACCAACAACAAAAAGAAGAAAATAATGCACCTCGACTTCACATGAAGTCATTGAGAACGCATGCCAGCATGCTAGCATATACAAAGGAAACAGAAAGTTGAGTCTACAAGATGAAGAGCACTTGGATTCATTCATTACCCTTTAACCCTTCACTCAGTGAGAGCACTGAGCACCAGCCAGTCAGTTCACAGTTCAGTTGAAGGTTTGTGGAAATGCTAACACCTGGGAGGTATGACAGAAAACAAACATGCATGAAGATGTTTGTTTTTTAGTAGATAAGATCTGCTGTGATTCAGTGTGGTTTTGTAAGCTGTCGTCTGAGAAACTATCCCAACATAAAGGCAGCTGTGTTCTACTATTAAAGTCTAAATTATCTTCTTACTGATCCATGTTTCCCCCTGCAACATCAGGATCTGGATTTCTGATGTGAAACTGTAATAAACTGAACCCATCATGAGAGTGAAACTCATTACAGCTGCAGTACATATAGTGGTCAACCATGAAATAATAGTTCAATAATGTATGACTTCTCACATTAGATTTGGTGGTCTTGAGTCCTGATGCGTGATACCCAGCCAATCTAACCACATGGTGGTTACGATGATCAGAGCAACACAAACTCGTTTATTTCAGCCACAACGGACCAAAATAAACTAACGTCAGAGGGACTGTGTTCACTGCAGTCTGAATTTATCTATCAGAATATGTGACATGATGCACTGACAAACCTGTGTATCATAACCTTTTTTTGGATCAGTAGCTGAAGCAGCTTGCAGATTTCTCTCTGCAGGTGTATTCCAGGTGGTACAGATGAGGCTTCTTTTATCCTGATCTGCAACAAAGAGATCCTTCTGAATTTTATAAAATCCTCCACCAGCTGGGAGAGCTGCTTTTAAAAGCAACCGATTCTGCTTCTCCTTTTTCTCTGTCATATATTCATTGTTACGGTCTCTAATGTTCGTATTAAATGTAAAAGTAATCCCAGTGAGCCAAAAGCTCCAGCTTCAGACTGCTCTGTGCAGCATACACACCAAGTACAGGCAGTACAGCTCACAAGCACTGCATGTTGCACCTCTGCAGGCTTCCAGAAGATGGCCAATCAGATGAAAGTAGGCTTTTATCTATGTGAGCCTTAAAGAGACAGGAGCTACAACAGATGTTTGAGACAACAGATGAAGTGAGGGGGTGCTGGAGTGCGCAGGAGAAGCTCCAAATTAAGCTTCAATCCAGTTTTGGCCAGATAAACCACAGCTCCATTTAACTTAGTGAAACTGGTACCAAGAAGTAAATTTTTCTTCTTAACACTCCTGTTCAGATGGCACTATGAGGTCTCACTGGACGCTGCCGGACTCAGAGGGGTTTTTAAGGCGAGCTGCTCCACCCTCTCCAATCACACCTGGCAGATGTTGTAGTAGACGGTGTGTGTGTTCATCTGGCTCGCTGAGTCACCCACTGACTCAAACATGCAGTGTTTGTCTGTGTGGATCTCCGTCATTGGCACGTTGACGGTGTGGGAGTTGTGTGAAGTCTGTGTCCCGTAGGATGGCACAGGCTGCAGAGGAAGCACAAAAACACCTTAGCTTCTTACTGCAGCAAGGTCAACACGCTAATCAGTGAGCTAGCTAGCAACTGGTTTACCTCTGCTACCAGTCTGTATGCTGAGCTAAGCTATCAAGGTTTCAATTCCAGCTCCATGCAAAACACACAGACATCAGCCCTCTCACGAAGAGGTGTGTCATGTTTAAGTAACTGAACTGAAGATAAAACTCCCCATAAAACTTCAAAAACGACTTCAAGAAATGTTGATCAGTGCTGGTAAGTTGACAGGTTCTGGACATGTTGGGAGAACTGTGGCTGTCTATTAACAGACTTTTCTGCCTGGCAACATGGAGCACTGAGTTTAGCAGAGAGGAGTGGGGCCAGTCAGAGGCTCAGCAGGACTCAGGGTGACAGTCGGAGCTTTAATCTGTTGTGGTTGTTGGTCCAATCTGAGCAAACGCTGCGGTAATCTAATTAAGTTCACAGGCATGAATGAAGTAACAGCTCACAGGCTTATGTTTACAGTCAGCAAATACAAAGAGATATGCAGCATACCAGTTTGTCTCCAGTAAAGCTGGTCATACAAACCATATAAACCATATAAATGAATCAAGGCCAAAACCAACGTTAAGTGCAACGTTCACAGCTTCATTCCTGCCAACTTCCCTGGACATTTGTTTTGCTCTGTCTCTCTTTTCACTTTCTGTCTGTTTATAATAATACCACAAATCCAATTATGAGACACAAATGTCTTCAGTGCCATTGATGAGTTGCTAAATTCAGGCAACATCAAAATGATGATGTTACATTCAACAGTAAGTGTGTTTTTTTAAACAGGTTTTTGGGATTTGTTTTTCAACTATTTTCTTCTGAAAATAGGCTCTAAAGGATTGGCAAATAATTACTCTGTTTTTAATTTACCTTTTACATAGCATTGTTACTCTTTTGGAAACAGGGCTGTACAAGTATAAAGAAGTCAGTATGTTGGGATTATAGATTCAGTGGTAACTAAGTCAAAGAATAGCTATGATGTTTGTCCTGGAGGAATAACAATCAATGAACCCTGTCCATCATTAGCGGTCCTTCGAGGTTCAGCTCTGGCGTTGGATGAATGAAAGCAGAGTATCTGCACATGGTGTTTTTTTTACCTTTCCGGTTGCGCTGAGGGGGAAGTCTTTTCGACAGAGGTGCGCAATGATTCCTGCTGCCAGGGCATCACCAAGGACATTGATCATGGTACGAAACCTGTCTCTGCAGAGAGAGGAGGAGGGAGGAGATGCCATGAGACCGCCTCACTGAGGAACAATTTCATCCTTTGAAAAGAGAATATAAAACAGTGCTTCTTCATAATCAGCACTTCGACTTACAGGATCCAGTCAATGGCTACAATAAGTGTGATGTCGTCTGGTGGCAGGCCCACTGATGTGAGTACGATCACCATGGTAACCAGACCGGCCTGAGGGATCCCGGCTGCTCCAATGCTGGCTGCTGTAGCTGTGATGCTGAAAGTTGAAAAGACATGAGGATGGTTAGAGATAAGAACTGAACCAATTTGAGCTGACAGTAGGCTTTTTGTTTGACCTTTAACCCTGGTAAAAAAAACACCTGGCCTATTCTGCTCGTTTCCAGCTCTGTATTTAGATTCTGGCACTCAACTAGAGTAGCTTTCCATGATTATTTATCCCATACAGGCCCTTTATACAGCTCCCCACTTCATCCTCTGTATAAAATGAGCAGTTTTAGCTCCTGTCTCTCCCCTCCCCTCCCCTCCCTAAATGCCCACTTTCTTCTGATTGGTCAACTTCTAGAAGCCTGCTGAGGGGCAGCACCTAGTGCTTATAAGCTTTACTGCTTATAATTAGTGACCACTGAGCCTGTAGTGGATAACCATTTAAAGAAGAAGTAAGTATAATGTGTGTCCATTAATTCAGGACATTTTATTATATTTTCAGAAATGTATTTAAATGTATAGAGTATGTTTTCATAAAGTTTTAAACTGTTCTATTGCATATAAAGGACAGTATCATCTGCATATGGCTGCATCTCAACATGCACTCAGACTGTTACTGTACAGGTTAAATGAAAGTATCTATTTCTGCTGTTTTACCTGATGGTGACCAATTGGCCAAAGTCCAGCTCATAGTCATTAACCTGAGCAATAAAGATGGCAGCCACTGCCTCATAGAGAGCCGTGCCGTCCATGTTGATGGTGGCACCCACTGGGAGCACGAAGCGAGCGATCTGCCGGTCCACGTGGCAGTTTTCCAACAAACACTTCATGGTGATGGGCAGCGTGGCAGAGCTGAGGAGAGATGGCATTCAAATGGCATTCAGAGAGTGTGAAGGACACTGCATAAAGTCAGCTTCTATGGACGGCATCCAAGAAAAAAAAAACCTTCTTGGCTCTTTTGTAGAAAACTGCAGGAATAACCTTTGTTAAAGAACACGAGAAGAAGCCGGGTGAACATTTCTTAGCCAGATAAGACCAAGATTAATCTGCTTTGCTCAGTTAGGTTTCAGTTTGTTGTGAATTTGACCAGGACTAATACACTGAAGCACAAAGGTGAAAACACAGTGGACCAACCACCATCAACACCGGCAGATGACATGGCGCCCTAAATCATCACAGACTGCAGAAACTTCACACTGGACTTCAAAAACCTGCGCCTGTCCACTCTTCCTTCAGACTCTAGGACATTCATTCCCAAATGAAAACTTTCATCTGAAAAGATGACTTTGAACCACTGAGCAACAGTCCAGTCATTTTTCTCCTTAGTCCAGGTAAGGCACATCTGATGTTGCCTCTGGTTCAGGACTGGATTGATATTAGGAATGCAACAGTTGTAGCTCCTTGCCTGAAGACGTCTGTGCGCGGTGGCTCTTGATGCATTGACCCCAGCTTCAGTCCACTCCTTGTGAAGCTATCCCAAGTTCTTGAATTTACTTTTGTTGACAAGAGGTTTGAACAAGCGGTCATCTCTGGTGCTTGTGCATCTTTTCCTACTACACTATTCCCTTCCAGTCAACTTTCCATTAATATGCTTTGATACAGCACTCAAACACAGCAAACAGCCAGCCTTTTCAGCAATGACCTTCTATGATTCACCCTCCTTGTGGAGTGTGTCAGTGATAATCATCTGGACAACTAGTCGGCAGTTTTCCCCATGATTGTATTTGCATGTAGCCTACTGAACTAGACTAAGAGATACACGGTATTTATACTGTGTGAACAGTCTTGTATTCAAACTCTAAATGAAATATTCTAATAATTTGAGATACTGGATTTCTGATTTTCATGAGCTGTAAGCCATAATCATTAAAATTAAAACAAAAAAGGCTTGAAATATTTCACATTACATGTAATGAATATAGAATATATGAAGGTTTAACTTTCTGAATTAAATCACAAAAAAGGAAGTTTTTCAAGATGTTTTACTTTTTTGCGATGCACCTTTAGAAGTGTAAAAAAATTTAAAATGTAAATTTCAGTAATGAAAGGTGGACAGGCTTATTCTGAGTTGAGCTCCAGTTATGTGGCCTATATTTATAATATAACAAAACCAAACTGTTTTTAATTTCATGTAAAAGCCAGCAAGCTGAACTAAGCAGTAATGCAATTACTGTAAAGTAATATTGCATAGAGCTGTACTCCCTTCTGTTGCACGTCCCCTTTAATGAAACCTGAGCAAACCCATGGAGCAGCAGGTTAAAGCAGGACTGACCTGGAGGAGGTGGCCAGGGCAATGACCATGGCCTGCAGCAGGCCGCGGATGTAGCTGAAGGGGTTCTTTCTGGTGAGGAGGAAGTAGAAGAAAGGGAGGAGGATGAGTCCATGGACGAAGAGGCCAGCAAGCACAGTGATGCCATACCAGCCCAGCTTCTTCCCCAGCGTGCTCGGGTCCTGCATGTCCAGGATCTTCCCCGCCACCAAAAAGATGATCCCGAATGGGAAATACCTGAGAGAACAGAACACACAGGATCATCATGAGTCATACAGAGATAAACATGTGAAGTTTGTTCTGAGGAAGGAGCTAAGGGTAAAAATCACAGTCATTAAAATTTTCAGGTTCGTCCCTTTCATGTTCTCGACATTACAGATTCGACAGATTTTCATATTTCTTGTTCTTCAGTGAAAGCCAGGAATCATTAGTCGATCTGGAATATCCACCACAGATTTCTTGGAAGTCCAGGGAGTAGTATTTTAGTCCATTTTCCAAATGTTGTGTGTAATCTAGTTTGCTCAATGGGGGCATTACAAGAAAGAGCCACTGCATTAATCTTTCAGAAGTAAATTTTAAATTTGAAAATATATCATATTGAACTGGATCAATATCCAAATAAAATATGTTAAAAATCATTTATTGTAAATAAAAAAAAATTACATAATTCACAAAATATTTTTCCACATGAAAAATGTAGGAAAAACCACATAGAAACGGTGCTACTGTATGAGATGCGACCCAAAACCTTATTAGATTTAAATTTGGCCAATCTCCTATTCAAGATCATCTTCTCGGGCACCTCTGGGATGTTTTCAGTGTAGCTGCTATTTTTAGATCACTCTACAGAAGTCCTGTTTGTCCCCTTGTACTTGTGCCTCTGCAACTGGCGCTGGATCTGATTTCACTTATGCGAAGTGAATGAAGTCAGAGGGAGGCAAATCAAGAGGGAGTGGGGCCAGTGGTGAAGATCGTGTTGATGTGGCCAAAAAGATACCAGCACTGGAACTCAGCACTGACAGTCCAATCCTGGTGAAAAACAGGATGAGGATGCTTCTGGTATAGTTCCTCACCCGACACTCTGCCTTCTGGCTCAGAAGCTGTGGACTCTTCAGTTAAAATCTGCTGACAACTGCTTGGGTGTATCCAGAGATCCAGCTCTTACCATCAGTGATGATCCTTAAGATGACGGTTTGAAACAGAAGCTGATGTTTGCTTTCTGTGCGAGTTTGAAGTCTGTGGTGAAATTGCAGAATTTAAATTAAGTTGTCAGAACAGGACTTGCAATAATTTTAAAGAGTTATGTATTAATACTCATCAAGGGCATTCTTGATCGTTGCTAATTTTTAACACCAGCCTTGGCCGTGTCAGATGTGCATACAGTTGATCTGACATAGCCTCTGCAACGGTCAATATTTTTCTGTACTTGTCCTTTTCAAACACTTCCGTTTTCAGGTGTTTCTTTTGGCAGTAGAATTGTTGTGAGGTTCGTTTCACACCCAGAATAAAACACTGACTCTCTGCACTGATTTCAGGTGTAACACATACAGAACAAAACACACAAAGCTGCATCTGCTTGTGCGTCAGGGTTTTAAAGCCTTGCTACGGTTTTTAATCTCCTCAGGTGCTAAAGCTGCAGCGGGGTGGAGTCCTGCAGCAGGAGGGGCACGATTACACCACCACCAGCACGTTTTCACCACATTACGTTCATGGGGTCAGATACGCAAAATCCCCCTGCATGTCAGTGGATGACCGCTCAGCAGGGGGACAATGAGTGAAGACAATGTGGGCCTAATTACCTCTGCCGAAGAGGTTATGTTTTCATTACTGTTTGTTGGTTTGTCAACAAAATTACGCAGAAACTACAAGGTTGATTTTCATGGCACTTGAAGAGATGGTGCGTGAGAAAATGACAACCCCATTCAGTTATGGTGCAGATGAGTGAGATCTGAGAAAGGACACTAGCCTTGGCAGTTGAATCATATGAACACACAAGCACAGTGAGAGGATGGGTGTTATGGTGTGGTCACTGATTTTGTGTCTGCATTTTGTTCCTCTGTTTGAGCACACATAACAGTTTGGATAGTGAAATTCAATTAAATGTAAATACCAGTAAAGTCAAAAGACTCAACGACTACAATTTTCATTTCTTGCTTACACAGTAAAGCATGTTCTCTTTTGGCACAAATACAGTTAGGTGTGGAAAGTGGTACAGTTATTGTGTCGGCTCTGTATGTCAACACAGTAAATTTGAAATGATTCCAAAGGATTGAAAACAGGGGACTTAATGGTTACGGCAACATTTCTGTTCAACCCCTCAAATTAAAGCTGTGAGTCTGCACTTCATTTACGCCTTTGATTGCTTCTTTTTATTTATTATGGAAGTGAACAGAGCCAGAATTATTCCTAACTGTAGTACTGTACACTGGGTTTTCATCTCACCACACAGCAGCGTTGATGATCTTCATGACGCACTCATTGATGCACTGACAGACGTTGACCAGGGGAGCTCCTCGCTCTCCCATCCTGCCCAGCAATAGACCTGCAGCACACATAAACATTGTTTATGCGCACGTCTCACTACAAGCCCCAGCTAAAGATGTGTTATAACAGATATTTTAAACATTTAATTCATAAATGAAGTTAAATTGGTCTTCCCTGGTTCATCTACCAACCTTAAAGTGGACTTATTGTGCTTTCTTCTTTTTTTGCCATTTATATTGTTACAATGGTGCATGCTCATATTAAACAAGTTCAAGTTTCAAATAATGAGCTCTGTGTATTTATAAATAATTCATGTGTGCAAAAAGCTTCACACAAATTTTTTCTACTTTGGGATCTGTATGAGGTCACAGTGGAAATCCTTGGTCAGACACAGAAGCCCCACCCACCTGCTCTTTAAACCTTCTGTTTGTGAGTTACAGCAAGTCAGAACAAAGATGGGTTAAAGGGAGGGTGGCCTTAAAGCAGGAGAAGCTTGTTTTAGACAGAGGATGAACTACACTATATATACACACCAATATTGTAGGGTCTTTACCCCACAATATAAAGAACCTTGAGGCGACTGCTGTTGTGATTTGACATTATATAAATAAAATTGAATTGAAATTGAATTGAATTGAACTGAGGCCCAGTATAAGACGAATAAGGATTATTTTAACTGTGAATCACGCAAAGCTACGCTAGTAGAGTCCAAGAAGAAAAATATGGTACTGGAAATGACCTGATTAGTTCTGGCTACAAAAATCAACATGTTGGCAATGAAAACACCAACGTCAAGGCTTCAAAGTTTAGGACATTTCTGACCCCATCCTGCTCACCCATGGTTGCGGAGAAGATAACGATGCCGAGGACATTCATCTGCTGGCTGCTGCCTGGACTTGTCTTGTATATGACATCTGGAGGCGGTGTCAGCTCAAGGTACACCGCCCGGCCTTTGGGGTCGTTGTCATCAGGGATGACATAGACGAAGTTGGGCTGGATGGTTTTGGTCGGGACTTTGAGGATGGGAATCAGGTCTGTTTTGTACTAAATAAACAAATTCAGGTTTAGTTACAGAAATCAAGCTTAGAGCATTAAAGAAGTGATAAACTTCTGTTGTCTTACCTGCTGAAACGTGGCCTCGATCAGGTTGGAAGGAACCATGTTTCTGTGAAGAAAAAAATGATATGATTATCATTCTTGTTTATAAAACAGAGTTTTGTTTCCCGTGGAGCTTTTGAGGTACCCTGAGAGAACCACCATCAACAACATGCGAACATCAGCACTTTTGGAAGAAACTTTATTTAGCAACACCACTTGGTTGATTCCTCTGTGTTGCTCCCTGTGAGCCAGGGTGTAACTTACTGGGGGCTCATCTGGGATTCAGACCCGGGACCTCTAGCACCCCAAACCAGAATCATTCTGTATACCAATATGTTACGTGACCGTCATTTTAAAAGTAAATATTTCCCTTGAAAATCTTAGCTTTTAACATTTGATCCACTTTGAAACAATGCCTTCAGATAAAGATGCGGTGGAGATATATGATCAATATTGCAAGAAAAATTAGCTTTCAATCATGAATTCAACAATATCAATAGATGTAATATTCTTCTGTGAAAAACGTAAGCACACACCTGACATAAGAAGCTAGTATAATGAGAGAACAGGCAGCACATTCAGACTGACTGCTGTTATCTTCAGATGTCTCGTGAATGCTTATGAGTTGTAAACATCGGAATCTTTCCATGTTTACCTTCCACAGGATGCCTGTCTGCACCTCAGCCCTTTGCAGGGAGGGGTTCATCGCCCCAGGAAGTAAACGGTCCGGATCAACTCATCTCAAGCTGAGGTCACAGGTCAAGATGATGATAATTTGTCCGACCTGCTCATGCAGTTTCTTCCAGAGTGGGCATGGCCTTTGAACAAGGCACGAGAGTTTGGTCTGCCAACGTGCCGCAGCAGAGATCACTGCATCGCACTGCCACTGACTCGGTAAATCTATCACTTATCCCTGCAGGATTACCAAAAATATACTGATCAGCCCTGCACTCTAATTGGATTTATGTGTGTGTGAGAAAGTGTGTGTCTGTGTGTTTTCTACGTTTTGTTAACCTTAGTTGGGCTGAATGGTGGTTAGGTCACAAAGGATTTATATCTGGATGGCGATCTCAAATGCTCAAAGGCAGTGGCCCAACAAATATTTCAAATGATTCCTGTATATTGGTGTAGATTGAAACAATCTGAAATAAACCAGAATGATCCTTCTAAAGACTGGAGTAACAGTGCTGTCCCCGAAAGCAGCGGCACCTGAGATTCGTGGATATATTTTGGGTGTTTAGAGACAACAAACATGAGTTTCTGCAGGTTCATCAAGTTAAATTCAAGACTTTCTGAGACCTTTAACACAACATAGAATAAAATTTAACACCTGTTTCATCATCAAACGAGTCAGCAGAGAAATTTTAAAGAGGAATTATCAATTTCTTACACAATATCCATACAGTTATGATCATCTCCAGTTTTATGTTTTCAGCTTCACATCATATTTTTCTTATTTACTATTTTTTTTTTTCAATGTTCAGTTTCATTATTTCATTTACAGTGTGGTTCAAACACAGAACATCTGTCACCGCACAGAGACACTCACCTGATGAGGTCAAGCAGGGCGTCAGCTGAGGTCATGACGGGCCCGCCGCTCAGCCGGTTGCTCTCCATCTCCGTCCCTATGCCTGGTTTGATGATGATGACAAGTAAGATGCCAACCACCACGGCGATAAAGGTGGTCCACAGGTAGTATGTGACGGTGAGGACGCCCATCCGACAGCATGCCTTTGACTCCATTGATGACAGACCCGACATTAAACTGCACAACAAGGCAAAGAAAGAGGATGATTGACTTTCATCAGGATGTATTAGCTTATCTTAAGTATTGGAAGCAGAGGAAAACTGTTAGCTTGGATCCACCAGCAGAGAAAATATCCATCGCCCCTGCTATGCTGACAGAGCTGTACTGAAAGAGAAAACCTGTAATAGATTCAATTCAATTCAATTCAATTTTATTTGTACAGCGCCAAATCACAACAACAGTTGCCTCAAGGCGCTTTATATTTTAGGGTAAAGACCCTACAATATTAGACAGAAAAGACAGAAAACCCCAACAATCAGACGACCCCCTATGAGCAAGCACTTGGCAACAGTGGGAAGGAAAAACTCCCTTTTAACAGGAAGAAACCTCTGGCAGAACCAGGCTCAGGGAGGGGCAGCCATCTGCCGTGACCGGTTGGGGATGAGGGGAAACAGAAGAGAGCAGAGGGAGACAGGATAAAAAGGCACACCTATAGGAGAGAGACAGAGTTAATAATAGCTAATGATTAAATGCAAATGGTGTATAAAACACATGGAGAGTGAAAGGAAGTGAGGAAGAGGAAGTGCTCAG
>VUQI01019533.1:0-17665 GCA_015106735.1 Paratilapia polleni | reverse complement strand
GATCTGGTGGTCCTTCATCCACACTTTGATTGACATAGCTGTGTGGCATGGAGCATTGTCCTGCTGGAAAAACCAATCCTCAGAGTTGTGGAACATTGTCAGAGCAGAAGGCAGCTCTGACAAAGTTTTCTTCCAGGATAACCTTGTACGTGGCTTGATTCATGCGTCCTTTGCAAAGACGAAACTGCCCGACTCCAGCCTTACTAAAGCATCCCCAGATCATCACCGATCCTCCACCAAATTTCACAGTGGGTGCGAGACATTGTGGCTTGTAGGCCTCTTCAGGTCTCCGTCTAACCATTAGATGACCAGGTGTTGGACAAAGCTGGAAATTAGACTCATCAGAGAAGATGACTTTACTCCAGTCCGCTATGGTCCAATCCTTATGGTCTTTGGACCATAAAAACTTTGGACCATAAAATTTTTATGCAAATTGGAGATGGTCAAGCAGAATATGTTCTAAAAATTTGATGAGATGGAATGACCCAGGTCCAGAAAATGAAAAATATGCACATATTTAACAGTTTTTTTTCTGAGTTATAATTAGAGTACCATCTGGAAACTCCAGAATTTTTTTTGTATTTGGATAGGATCTACTGATAGTTCTGTTTTTCTGGTACAATTTGTGATATTTGCTCACAGCATCAAAGTTGAAAGAAAATAGCACTTTCTTTATTTTTGTGACTAAGAATTTAATGTTAAAAAAAAAAGTTTTCTATGTGTTTTATTTTTGTATATATGTGAAACATAACTATATACCATTCAGAAATTGTCACTAGTTGTTTTTTGCAATGTGAAGTGTAATAGTAGTGTGTGCTCAAATATGGGACTTTACAGGAGTGCTGGAATTTTTTTCTTCATATTTTAAGTAGCCAATACAATACTTTGAAGTATCTGTCCCAAATTACAGATCCTGATTCATTTCAATGGAAGAAAAACCAGTGAAAATTTCAGGCTTTTATCTTTAATATTTTTTTGAGATATTCATGTTCAAACATTGCTTAGATTTCAATGTGCGAAAAAAAAGGGCCTGAAATTGGGTCGATGGACCATTTTTCAAAAAAACATATCTTGAAAAGTATTTGATATATGAAGCTAAAATTTCACAGCAATCATTGTATATGTTCAAACTTTGGATCATCAATTTTTTTTACACATTGCCACATTGATTTGAGATGGAATGAACCCTTTACGTTTTTCACATTCTTGTAAAAATAAAAGTAATGTCCATATCTTCACTGCTCCTGCTCCACCATTTTCCTCTTCACTGCACATGCACTAAAATTAACCGACTGTAGCACAAATGTGCAGGAAAAAAAAGACACTTTTTTTTTTTTTAATCTTTTCATCATGCAGAAAATTAAAGAACCTTTGGAACACAAGTAACAGCATAAATGTAACTGCAGTGTGATTACTGAGTTTAGTACAGTAATGTGTTGTATTAGAAAAATGTAATGTGATTACAGTAACTTTGTAATGCATTACACCCAGCACTGGCTGTAAGTATGAGTTTCCAGAAAGTGCTAATGCTTTACATGCTGTGCAGGCTGAGAAGCATTTAAAGCCACTTTTTTGGAGGAGGAGCTTGAATAATGCATGTGCCAGCAGGCTGATTATAAGCTGCCCCATCACTTTTCAGACCATAAACTTGACTTGTGTGAGCAAAAATATGCATGATGCACGATCATTACTAAGTTAGAGGCAATGTGATTTGATGGTTTTGGTAATTTACTCTGCCAGCTGTACAGCCAGTGTGATAGGACTGGCTCTGAGCTCTGCTCCACTTGATGAACAGTGTGCCCATTGCATCTGAAGTGTGTGTTTTACTTGTGCATTGTTTTCTGATTTGTATGGAAGGATTTTTAACATTTTTTCCCTCTTTAACATCCAAATACTGTTCTGCTACTACTTTAATGATAATATGTGCGAAGACTTGATTTATCAAAAAAAAAAAAAAAAAAAAGATGACAGCAAGGCCCCCAGTAGATAACCTAGCATGACAAGGGTGCTGCTTTGAGAAATACCCTTCATTGCTCTTTTTGGAGTCTTTTCTATATTAGTCAGTTAGTTGTTGCAGTACACATGAGAGGATAGATTAAGAATAACACTTTCAAATAGGCAATGAGGGGAAGATAAGTTCTTAAACAAAGAACACTCATGAGTTTCAGTCATGTTGCATCTGAACTTCCAGCAAGTTTCAGCAAGTTCAGTTTAAGACTTTTTGACATCTGTAGATGCCAAAAAGTCAGACTTTGGTGATGTTCCTGATGTGCTGATGGCTTTTTACAGTAGCTTTTCTGACTTTTCACGGGACTCGAATGCCTTCATGTTTTAAGCTCATAATGCAAGACTTTTACAGAGATTTTAAGGCCTAAAATTCAGGTTATGGGATTTTACACTGTTTAAAGACCTGTGAAAACCCTGACAAGTGGTTGCCTTTAGTGTTACTTGCTTTTTGAACAAGAGATGAGTACATGCAGCATGTCATAGTCTGGTCTTCATGGGAATGCCTGCTCTGAGCTCTGTCCTAACTGAACAGGTGCAATGTGGGATGCAGTGGTGGGGAGTGAACATTACATTGTTTTATGTTCCCAAACTGTGGCTTGTGTCCACTCATCATAGGCATGGATGTCATGGTAATTTGGGTCTTTTAATGATTTCCTTGAACTGTTTCTTTTTTGGGGTGGAATGATTGCACAGCATACATCTTTAATGTATGTATGTAAAGTTAAAAAAATTTTTATTTTATTTTCTCTAATCCACATCTTCTGGAATGGCCTTCCATTCCCTTCCTGTGCCAGAAAGCCAAACAGTTTAAATGAACTCCTCCAATTGTGCCAAGAAGAGTGGTCAAATATCAGGCAGTATTATGCCAGAAGCTTGTTGATGGCTACCAAAAGCATTTGGTCAAGGTGCAACTTGCTAAGAGACATTTAGCCAAATATTAGTGGGGGTGTATGTATAATTTGACCCCGGCCCTGGCAGGCTGCCTGTGTACTATCAAATAGTTAGTTTTGCTGAGTGACCTGACCCTGAAGTCTACTGCAGGGCTTGTCAAATTCTCTAAATACTTAGAAAAGGTGCTTCAGTGTTTCCTTTATTATCTTCTTTAGGAGAGGATACACTGGAGCATCCTTTAAGAAAGTTGGATCCACTGTCCGACCAAAAAATAAATAAAAAATAACTGACGGGTGAGACAGATCATGTATGTATAATTTAAGGAATGTGATTCCAGTCCTTGCCGTGACCTGATGAAATGTCTTGAACCTTCAGTGGTGGGGTGTGTTAAACCCACAGGTAAACTATTAAGATTACACTGCTGTGATCAAATCTAGTCTTCTTCAAATTGTTGCCTTGCCTGAAGAATGTAGAGTTATTAAAAAATGCTCTATAAAGATTGAGTTTTATAGTTGAATAATGAAAATGAATTGAAGCATCTTACTGTAAGCGTTGCTGTACTGGCAGTGGTTACTGTTGGCATTAATTAATTTGATTTTAGTCACAGATGTAGAAAGGCTTATTAATGCAGGCACTAGGCTATATATTATTTTTCCTTTAAAATTACAACCTAATAAAGTGATACTTTTACCAGTACTTCTCTTTAATATGAGGTGCATGAAACTTCACTGTAAGAACAGGGCAAATTGTCTTTAAAGTTCATCTTCACTGCAGTTTAATTTCACGACAGCAGATCCAAGTCAACAACATCCGCAGTCACAGTTTTAACGAGCTTAGGGTATGTGTAGTCAAGAATCCCCGGTTCTCTTGTCCTAACTTCTTAATAATATTCTTTCACACCTTTCCTTGACCTTCTGATGTTCTCCATCACAGTCAAAGAAAAATGATTAGGAAAAGGAGGTAGGGGCAAGTTTTTGGACTATTCCACCACAGCCTCTGACTGCCTGTGAACAAGGGCTGTGAGCATTGATATACTGTATGTCAGATGTGATTAGCTAGTTCTAGTGATCCTTCAGTCAAACGTCATTTAAACGTCACAATTCATAAGCTGAAATTTACATACCAAAAAAAGAAATACAAGAATAAGTTAAGAATGAAGCAGGAGTAAATAAATTAAACCAAACAGTTAAATGTCTGCTGATAGGCTGTACAGTAGAAATGGAACAAGCTGCCTCTCACTATTTTTATTGGGTGTTTATTGAGGGTCTTTAGCATGAATGTATTGATTTAAAAGTTTGATTAAATAGGCTAACCTAAACCATTTAAAGTTTTGTAAACCAATAAAAGGCTTAAATCAATTCTAAAAGCTTCAGGGTGCCTAAGTAATGCAGGCTGGAATACTGTGATGTGCTCTCTCTCCCCTTTTGTTTTGGCTTAAAAGCTGAGTTCTAAATTAGTTGCAACTGGTTAATTGATGTAGTGGGGAAGGCTGTTAAAAGGCCACTGCAATTATCAAGTCGAGTTGACATTAAAAGATGGATGGATGTTTTTCTTTTTTCCCCTGTATGTGTCATGTTGACTTAGAAAGGGGTGTACCTTGATTTAAAAACAGGAATTCTTCACTGATTTCTCAAATGTGGTCTGATTTTTTTTTTCTAAGTGTAAAAAAAGAAAAAGCCAAGAAAACTCAAAATATCAAGTCAGTTTGATTCAATATATTTTTGAGTTTTTCTCAACTTTTGACTGTTGTTACCGACTTTACTAAGATTTATGTTTAGACTGGCAACTTGAATTTTCTTCTTCACCCAATTACAATGTTTCTGTGAGGTTAACGATGTAATTCTAGCTTCAGTGGCATGTATTACTACTTTCAAAAAGCACATTTAAGTAAACAATAAAAAAATGCACACTCCTGGCTTTAGATGGTTGACCCCAGGTATTTCAACTCATCTACCTTCATTACCTCTGGTCCTTGCAGCTTCATTGTTACACCTGTCTCTCTCTCATTCACGCACATGTATTCTGTCTTGCTTCTACTGACTTTCATTCCTCTTCTCTCCAGAGGATAACTCCACCTCTCCAGACTCACTTCCACCTGCTCCCTACTCTCACTACAGATTACAATGTCATCCGCGAACATCATAGTCCATGGAGACTACTGTCTGACCTCATCTGTCAACCTGTCTATCACCACTGCAAACAAGAAGGGGCTCAGAGCTGATCCCTGATGTAATCCCACCTGCGCCTTGAACCTATCTGTCACTCCTACCGCACACGTCACCACTGTCTCGCTGGCCTTGTAAAATGTCCTGCACCACCCTCACATACTACTCTGCCACTCCTGACTTCCTCATACAGTACCACAGTTCCTTTCTTGGCACCCTATCATAGGCTTTCTCTAGATCCACAAAGACACAATGCAACTCCTTCTGACCTTCTCTATACTTCTCTGTCAACACCGTCAAAGCAAACATCGCATCTGTAGTGGTCTTTATCAGTATGAAACAATATTGCTGCTCACTGATCATCACCTCTCTTCTTACCCTATCTTGAACAACTCTTTCCCATAGCTTCATGGTATGGCTCATCAGCTTTATCCCTCTGTAGTTACTACAGCTCTGCACATCACCCTCGTTCTTGAAAATTGGTACCAGTACACTTCTTCTCTATTCCTCAGGCATCGTCTCACTCTCCAAGATTGTGTTAAACAATCTGGGCAAAAAGTCCACTGCCCTATCTCCTAGTCACCTCCACAGGTATGTCATCTGGACCAGCCACCTCTCCACTCTCCATCCTCTTCATAGCTGCCCTCACTTCCTCCTTACTAATCCTCTGCACTTCCTGATTCACTAACATTCATATGTTTTGAACTTAAATGTTGACAGACAATATGTCATTACTAAATTGTTATGATTTGGTTTTTTCCTTTTTTTTTCTACCTGTGTTCTCTGATCACTCACAGGTGGAGTTCCTGGGCTGGCTCTGGGTGACCTCCCCACCCTCGGGCGGAGCCTCTCTTTGTAGAGCCTCTCTTTGCGGGTCATCCTCTTCACACCAGTCTGTAATAAACTCATCAGGCAGCAAGTATTTCAGGGGCACACACAATTTTCTGCCAGACTGTCTCTGGTCATCATGTAAATATCTTAGAAGGTCCCATCTGGAATTTGCCCGTCTGGAAACTCACTCACCTGTTCTGTGTGGATGACTCCTTTGGCTATATTTCTCTCAGGTACGATTGCTACAGTAGCAACCCTTGTTTGCCTGCTCACAAGCTGCCTGTCCACTCTCCACCTGTGCTCCATTGGATGCAACCTTGCCGACTCAGGACCCTCACCTCGCTCCGCTGCTCCCTCTTAACAAGTAAGAAACAGTTCCTCCTAGCCAGTTTGCAAACCTTCAATATTCTACCAACGGACAAACTGCTAACTGAGACTCTCTTCTCTGACAGACCTCCCGTGAACCTGGCTGAGTTGAGATGAGTCACTGACTTGCCCCACCCATTTGCAAAACATCCCACACCATTCAATAAAAGCTTCTTAAACGCCTCTTGTGCTCTGAGTCTACTCCTTGGGTCCTGTCAGTACCAAATCATGCCACAGAGTTCATAAAGCAATGGCTGACGTCATGGTTGCTTCATCTTTTATATAGAGTGTATGCCAAAAAGCATTTAAAGCACGGGGAAAAACATTATCTGATCCAATGAGACAAAAACTGACCTCTTTGGGCAGAACTCCAAGCACTTGTCACCTGCTGATACCATCCCTACACTGAAACAAGCAGGGTGGTCGCAGCATCATGCTCTGGGGATGTTCCCATGCAGCAAGGACAGGGAGACTGATCAGGAAAGGATGGATGAATCCAAATACCTGATGCTGTTTAATGGTTCAAGTCAAGTAACTTTTTTTGAAGTGGATCCAAATAGCGTTCCAGCTGAGGCAAACAGTTATTAATAGAAATACACAAATAATATAAATTACAAGTATGAATTCAAATCAGGAGGATATTAATCAAATGTCCAATGTAAAGGAGTACAGAAGATAAAAAGTGAATTAAGTCCAAAGTCTTCTAAAAATCAGCGTTTCAGATTCACGCACTCTACGATCTAAGAGGATAACCCTCATCCACTGCTTATGTCTGATTCAGGAAACCGTCTAATCAAAATTAGAATAACAGCGTGACTCACCACAGGCTGGCGTGGAATTAGAAAAGAGCTTAATCAACTGATCATTTGCACAACTCTTTCAATATTATGCTCATTGAATAAAGGAAACTCTTGGTTTTCTCAGAAGCAGCAGGCTTTCAGAGGTTTTAAATACTAATTAGAACATGACAAAGGATTTATCACGGCAACCACGCTTAACAGACATCAGTGTACACAAAAGCTCAGATCATCCAGTTATCTGTGACTCCAAAGAAAGGTTATAGTTTGTACCTAAGAACCATGAAGAGCCTTTGTTTATTCGTGCTATTAATGGAAAAATCTACAGTTAGAAATACACGTCACAGCATGAGTGTCCCAGAAAATCGACACCAAAGGAAGCTCCGTCACAGCTCACATCAACAGTACTTTAAAATGAGCTTTATGGTTCTCTAAGATTTTAAGGTTTCATGAGACTTTTAAATAATATAACTGCAACAAGGAATAAGTAAGACTGACTCATTCAAACACTTATATAAGTTAAAATTCAAGACAATACATGCAGACACTTTTGGAAATAATCACCACTCGAGAGGCGCTTGAGATTTACTTGACAGCTCTGCGAATATGTTGCGTGAATAACGACGTACGAGTTTTCGATCTTTCAGTCTAGAAAATTAAACATTATTTTGCTCTGAATTTCAAAGACCCTTACAACACATTTAACATCAAAGCACCCTGAAAATGACCCCAGATGGGATGTTCTCTGGAGCACACATCAAAGATTAGTAATAATTAAACCATCTCAAAAGCAAACACTGTTTTCATTTTTCAGTGTGAAAGTAGGTTTCAGATTATGTGAGATTCTGCTGGGCTGCAGCTTTTTGAATCTGTGTGTGATACTGCTACTAAATGGGTTCCCTAAATTACTGTATTTGTGAGGTTTTATCATTAAAAAATATTTCTTTCACAGCCACAATAAAATAGCCTCGACAAATAGCTATAGAAAAGGAGCTGCATCCAAGGCTGCAGCCATGATTTCTGAAATTTCTGATGCAGATTCTTGGTGTCATAAATGGTAACACTGTGGTTCTGCTTATAACTGTTCCAAAATTACTTTGAAGGCTTTAAAACCTGCTGCTGTTTGTATAAAATAAACCCACCTATATGCTATGATATCAGCCACTATTGCTGTTAAAATAAGAATTATGTAACTGGCTACAAACATAAGATAAGATGATTAAGATATTTTGGCTCCAGTTTGAGGGAAATGCCATTTCATCCCTCTTTCTATAAAGTCTGTGCTTGAATTGCATCAGTTTTTACAGTTACTAAGAACACAGAAAGCTAGAAAAGGCTAAAAAAATGAGAATTTGAAATTAGAAAGACCTTCTCTGTTCTAAGCCTCTCCCACCAGTTGACCACGGGCATATCCACACGCGTCAAACATGTTAAAAATTAGTCAGTGTTGACTTTTGGCTGCACAAGAGCTTCAAACCCCACCTGCTAGCTTCACCTCAGCTAACTGGAGTCCCTGAACTGGACCTCTGGACCGAGTTTGTGCTGTTGGAGCCTTTTGGAGCATTTTTAATGCAATTATCTGACCAATAATATGTCTAACAGAATCAGATTTTCCTGAGTGTAAGCATGGCATTAAACACATCTGTTCCTCACCTGTATGGTGATGATGAGGATGTCGAGGGCGTAGGGCTCCTCAGGTGTGGACAGAGACTTCCTCTGGCTCTGCAGTTTGGTCACCTGCATCCACTTCCCGCTGAACAGCGAATGCTGGCTCTCCGTGTCACGGATCGTCACCAGCAGCACGTTGCCATGACGATCCTTGATGGGCTCGTAGTGGACCCGACCCAGGTTGTGGGTTCCCAGGAGGTTCTGCAGGTGGAGCAGGTAAACAGACGTGATTACGGGTCAGAAGAAGGTTACAGTGAGATGTTTACTTAACGGTTTTATGCTTTAAACTGAACAGGGTGAAAAAGGAAAGAATCTGCAGCTTTTTGGGCACTTTTTAGGTTAACGAACAAATTAAAACTTCAATTTCTACACCAAACAAATCTGAAGAAAAGTTTATTCACTCAAACCCTGTCATGTCTGACTACTGCACACATTCATAAACTATAATTTTCACTGAAGCTGATTGGTCGGTTTCCTGCTGTGTTTTTCAGCTGTGGGAGTTCTGACCTGCAGCTGGCCGGCGGCGGTGAGCATCTTGTGCCTGGCCTGCAGGGTGGAGGACGACGACATGGACACCGACATGCTCTGTCTCAGCCACCGGACGTCCTCCCACATACAGGACAGCTGCAGACACGCAAACACAAAGCTAACATCACATTTGCTCTGCATGAAAAAAACACTTCATTAATAAATTTTAGTCCAGATGTTCAGAAACCTCTTCGCATAAGCCCCGAGAGCAGACAGAAAAAAGGAAGTTCTTCCTCCACCCTGTTACGAGAACTAATAAAAGGTTCCTGTGGTCCGATTCCAACTCTCTCACCCTCTTCACACTGACAGCGTCACTACAAAAGCACTTTGATTCACACTCTGGAGCATAAGGTGGTGGTAAATCCACCAATAAGCTCAAAACCAGCCACCACAGAACAAGAACAAGGAATTCACTCAGCATGATGGCTGTTGTCTAGCTATTCTCACAGTCAGCAGGGATTATTTTCACTACTGAAGAACCTGCCGATTATTTCCTCCAGTTATCGACTGGTTTGTTGTTAGAATGCAAGAAAAAGTGAAAACTACGGGATGAAACCAAAGTTGTCTTCAAATGTGTCATTTTTTCGAGCAACAGTTTAAAGAGAAGCAGAAAATGTGAGACATGAGAGAAGTGTGGGAGTACACAGAGGCTGGAGGGAGGTGAAATCCTTGAAACAAAACCTGAATCTTTCAGACATTTATTTCCACACCAGCTGCTTGTTGGTAAAATAAGTCATCAGAGAAATCGAGCAGCAGGATTGTTTGGAGCAGAAAATAAATTCAGTTTAATCTTAAAACTATCTGATAACTGAGAAAAAAATAATGAAAGGAAAGGGGTTGATGGAGGGGGGCAGAGGGGTCATTCGAAGCTGCTGGACAGATGATGATGTGTGGCGGTTGGATTTCTGTACCTTTGTGAACCAGAGGAAGTCCTGCATGAGCGAGCTGCTGTAGGAGTCGTCCACCTCCACAATGGGGATCTGCTCCTCAGCCGTCACCAGTAAACTGTCCTTATGGTAGAACACTGCCGCCAGGTAGATCCCCCTGCACACACGGGATGGTACGGCCCATGTGGTTAACGGAGAGGCGGCGAGCAATTACAAAGGAAACTATCCTGTGTTTAGGTGTTTCACTCAAGCAGCTCAAGCTCCAAGAAAGAGCCAGAACAACATGATACATGATGTATGTCAAATAGATTTTACAATTTAATCAGATTAAATGGGAAAAAACAACCATTTTATTAGTTTAATTAGTTAAATCAGGATAAAGATGTTGTCTAGATTTTTTTCTCATGCAGATTCGAGCCAAACCTGAGTTTGTGTCTTCACAATCTCTCTAAAGACTCTTTTCCACCAGACCAGTGAGGAGCCTGTTCTTTAAAGAGAACCATTTCATCATTTCAGAATCGAAGCAGAGTTCGACTTTCCACCCATGCTTCCTGCTGCTGGTGCTTTTGCTCACGTTTTATCAAAAAGGCACAAGATTTCTTGCTGTGGCCCCTCCCGTAGCTTCTGACATCTGTGGTTCCAACTTCCAGCAACAACTGCCGTATACAGAACAACTTTATTGCTTGAACAACATGTTTTGGTGTGCTGCATTCATCAGGGTCATTGGTGAAACATATCAGAGACATTGGGTGGGGGTTGGGGAGCTGCTAGCAGTCTGTTTTCCACCAATAAACCAGAACAGTCCAAAGTTGGAACCGTCAATGTCAGTGGCCACTGGAGGGCTACTGCAAGAAAATTCCCTAATGATTTGAAGGAAGTCTGCCATGATTTTCACAATTACCCCAACTTCCACTAACACCCTAGTCCAATCTTGAAGTGGTTCCAAAAATTTCCACCAAGAAGGGCTGGTACCAGTGTGAAAACACTGATCCTTAAGTTGGAACCGCTGACATCAGAACAAGCCTGGAGATTCTGTCCACCATGTTTTTCTCAATAACCCCAAATTCCACTGACATCCCTTTTTCCACCAATACGGTGCCCAATCGAGAACTAGTTCCATGTATTTCATGGAAAAAGGACTGATGCTGGTGCCAGAAAGATGGTACCAGCATGGCACCACAAAATTCCTGGGCCCAAAGTTAGAACCACTGGCATCAGTAGCAAAGAAAATTCGCTAAATATTCTGCAAGATTCTGTCTATCATGATTTTCCAGATTACTCCAACTTCCACCAACACTCTGATGGTCCGATGCACTTCATTAAAACAAGACTGGTAGCAGTCCCAAAAAGCTGACACCAGAACAGCACGACAAAGGTTCAAGGCGCAATGTTGGAACCTCCAAAGTCAATGACCATTTGGAGGGCTACCGCAAGAAATTCCCTGATGATTTGAAGAATGTCTGCCATGATTTCCATGATTAGAACAACTTCCATTAACACCCTTTCTCCTCTGATGCAGTGCTGGAGTCAAATCTAGAAGTGGTTCCAAAGGTTTCCACCAAGAAAGACTGGTACCAGTGCGAAGTCCTTGAGTTGGAAACACTAACATCAGAACAAGGCTTCAGATTCTGTCCACTGCGATTTTTTCAATAACCCCAACCTCTACTGACTCCCCTTTTTCCTCTAATGTAGTTCTGGTGCTTGGTTTAACATATTTCCACCAAAGAAAGACTAGTGCCAGTGCCAAAAAGCTAGATCTAGAATGGTACCACAAAATTTCTGGATCTAAAGTTGGAACCACTGATGTCAGACATGAATGTCAGGAGATTCTATCCACTATAATTTTCTCAATAGCACCAACTTACCCTAAAAAACATTTTTCCACCACCACAGTGCCCAATCTAGAACTACTTCCATGCATTTTCATGGAAAAAGGACTGATGCTGGTGCCAAAAAGGTGGCACCTTAATGAGCGACTGTAAGAAAATTCACCAGAGATTCTGCAGGTTCTCTGCACTGTGATTTTTCTGATTACTCCAGCTTCTGCTGGTAAGTCTACACAATGTTTGGTTCCCAAAACTGTCGAAAAATGCTGTTGGATAGTCTTTGGGAAATGTTCACAATTGTTGAAATGTCATGTTCTGGTTCACGTTGGGCTTTGAGGTACATTTTCCCTTGTTTGCTGCATGTGTCACAAACGTTACCCAGTCAGCAGCGTATACAGGCCCCATCATATTAAAAACCAACACAATGAATGTCCTGCCACTGGTGCAACAATCGGGTAACAAAGGTGTTTAATGCACAACTGTTTCTGTTTAAAAGAACATTTTGCAATGTTTCCTCAGATAGAAAAGGCCACGATTTACATCTAAAACACAAGTACATAGTTTTATTTCAAACAAGCATTAATTTTCTAAAGCTGCTCACTGTAGTTTTTAGGGAAATTAAAATCTGATTCAGCTCAACCAAGCCTACAGTTTAACAACAAAGAAATTATGAAGTGAAATCTAGAGCATCCTCAGACTCATCCTTTAAACAACAGAGCCTCAGAAGCAGCTTCTGAACGAACCTTTTCAGTGTTTTTACAAACTTGTTGGAGGAGTTGAAGAGATGTTTCAGACTTCTGGAGACAGACTGCTTCCTGCTGGGGTTCTGCAGCTTAGAGGCATCTGAAGAAAAGACAACAGAAGAAGAAAAAAGTTAAATCCTGCAGCTTTTCCAGCTTCTTTGGCTGGACTCTTTCAGTCTTTGTGTGAATCTAAATGCTTGTTTACAGGTCAGCAGGGTCAAATTTCTCTCCCACGCTGCCATTCTGACTCAATCTTATCTTATCTCCTTTCACCCGCTCGGCTGTCTATCTCCTTTCCCTCCCGTCCTCTGTCGCTCCCTCTGGCTGTCCTCTGGCCCCGTGAGGACGGCGACCGGCTGCTCAGCGATGCCAATCTCCAGACCACAGCGCCCCTTTTTACTGTGGCTAATTAAGCGTCACATAATTACCGTCCTGTAAACAGACGGGCAGACGAGGAGCCGACAGGAGCTCACAAACATGTTGGTGACCCGGTGGCTGGCTGCAGACGACCAGAGGAAACGGTATTACAAACAAGCCGTGGGACAGACGTACGATGGAGGGCTGGAGGAGGACGGGAAGAGATTTTTCATCTGAGAGAAACTGACCTACAGATTCCACTGACCCCTGACCACTTCCCATCAGAAACGGACTTTATGAGAACAGGGAAGAGTCTGAAACTCGTCCTGTTGGAAAGTTTCCCTGAAATCCAGATAGTCCAAGAGAGGTCTCATCATTGAAACCTTTTCTCTGGGAGATGTCAAACATGAAATATTCACAGACCTCCATCATCTAGGACTTTCCTGGAAGTTTTCTCGCTGCTTTGTTTGGTTGAAACTTGTTATCTTGCTGTTGATTTTACTCAAATCAAGTTTGAGCTGCACGGAGAACATTTTCAGCTTCAGCACACACGTCAAGCTGCCTTTGAATTTACATATGGCTGCACATTTAAAGCACAGCAACATCAATGTCTTCATAAAAACTTGAGCTGCTCATTTATGATGATGAGACCAACTGTGCCCTGATGTTAGCAACAGATTATAGGATCCTTATGTGCTGGCGGTTCCTGTGGTTACACGATCAAATCTATTGGGGACCAATCCAAAATGACTTAATGACAATGAAATATTTTTTAATGCCTTTTATAAGTAAATGTGTGTTTAAGATATTTAAAGACTTTTAAAAAGCAGCAGCAACATCTGTGCATGTTTGTTAATCTGGGGAAATCTGAGTTCATACTGTTCAAAATGGAGTTTACGTTTATTTATTTTTTTAATAGGTTTTTATTTTTATCTCATTTTCCATTTTTGTGTTCAGTTCAGTTTCAGGCAGAGCGGGTTTACTCACTTTACTTGAGTTTTTATTAGTTTCATTGTCAGTTTTATAATTTTAAGTCTAGAATTTATATTACAACACTAACAGCAGTTTTTGGAGGCTGTTGCCTCACAATCACAGAGAAATCCAAGTCCCAATGAAGAGATGCATCAAAGCCTCCTCAGGCTGGTTGTGTTTGCAAAATGGACCAAACTGACAAAGACTAACAATGAAAACCATGCCTGAATCTGTAACTAACAGTACCTGAAAATATTCTTACCAGTTAACCAGTTGTCTTGAGTGTAAATGCAGCTTCAGACCTGAGCTGCAGACATGTCGCCACCTGCAGACGATGAATAGTACAGCTACTGTGTTTTTAAAGATGATTTCTTCTCATGGCTAGCAGTTTTTGAGGTTTTACGTTTAAAGAGAAAACACTTTGCCTTACAGCACACAAGTAAAATGAAAACAGGCACTCAAGGAGGCATGGAGGATAATGCCTTAATGTAAAACCCTGAAGTACTAAAAAAATGATCAGTGTCTCATATTTCCATGTCGTTGATGTTTGGTTGCGTTTTATTTGAGGTTACATCATCTCACCAGGACGAGTGAAACAACGTCTATCCCAGATAATTAATTCAGGATGTATAAGAAGATCTTCAGTGGAAATCTCTGCTCATGCGATGCTGTTGTTTCTCTGTTTGATTTGACGAGGTGAATTAAGGCTTTCAGTTTGTATCTCTCCATGAAATTGCTGTTTGCTCGCTAAAAGCTGTAATTACAGCTCGTTTTATCGGAGCGCCTTTTGTCCGGCTGCTGCTGCTCTCGCACACTCTCGTTTGGAAAATTGCCCTTTTCAGAGTCTGTCAGAGGGAACCGGCTTGAGTCTTACGAGCACGTTTCTTCTGCAGCTCGACCGTGGTGTCACCTCCAAAACCCTACACGAGCGTACCTGCAGCAGAAAGCGAGCAGCCAGAACACACAGCACTCACTTTTTTCCAGCAGCAGGTTGAGTTTGCCACCAGCTTTAAAAAGTCTCTGTGTCTGCAGCTCGAGGCTAACCAGGTCTGACAAGTGGATAATATGACAAGAGCTCGCTGGCCTACTGTACAGCGCCGCACGCCACGCTGAATAAACAAAGAAATGAGTTTTGGTCAGAGCGGACTGCAAACGTGATTGGAGTTGATTAATGAGGCGGCCACCTTTCCATCTGTTAGAGAGAAGAGAAGAAGAAGGAGGGGAGTCTTTATTTAGGTTTGAGTCTCTGAGTTCTGACCTTTCAATTATGGCATTATTACAGCGTTTAATCGCTTCTGACACAACAGCCAACTAAGTGAATGTGACGAGGAAGAGGACAGAGATGAAGACCTGAACTGTCTTGAATCCAGGGAGGAAAAATGGAAGCAGTGCAACAAAATAAAATAATGATAGGATTAAAAAACGAGAATCAACATCAGAGAGCAGAGGGGACGGTTAACGAAACAAAAGACTAAAAATAAAAGTAATCAAACTGTTAAAAGATAAACAGTTAGCTAATAATGTTGGATAAAAAAAAATTAACTCAAACAGTACTATAATCAATCATATTAAGCATAAAAAAAAAATCAATCGTGTCTTTAATTGAACATATGTTTTTTTTAGAAGTTCTCTTCAGTGTACTCTGTTCAAATGTTTCCCCACTGCAGTCGTCTGATAATGCCGTAGCATATGCAGACCGTTATATTCTGTGAGTAATTTCACTAATGACCACAAACAACGCAAATTAATCGGTGAACAACAAGCAGAAAAATAACTGAAACTGATGGAGATGTGTGCGGTCATGTCAGTCGAATCAGCCGCCCTTTGAAGAAATCTGGCCGCTCTGGTGGAGGACCAACCCTCATAGCAACACGTGAAATAGTTATGAAACAGTACAACTTTGTAAGTAACGTATTTCAATGGTAAGTATTTTTCATTTCAGAAGCCCGTAGGTTGTCCTTACAAACAAGCAACATGCCACGAGGGCAACCAAGAAAACAGAGCTGTAATAAAAAAGTAGCAACCATTGTTTTTCAAGCCAAACCATGACCTTCTTCAAAACTTAAATCAATGGTGTTTAATACCTACTCTCAACCAAGTCATTTTTTAGTGCCTACACCTAAACAAGTTCTTGTTTTTAATGCCTGAACTCAATCATGATGATTTGTGATATGTATGACTCAAACTTGGATCTCTGGTGTGAGTGGCAAAATGATTAACTCCTCCACCAACCCCAGACTTTTTTCATCCGTTAAAAGTGGAAAATATTAATAATGTGCACAAGGACACAAATCCATACATGTGAGAGTGGACAGGTGAAAAACCGTGTGAAGGGACATGGGAAAAACGGTAAAATTTGTTTCCAGAAAGGCAGTCAGTAGAACAGAGGTTGTGAATTGTGAGACTGCACTGCAGCCCGGTTTTGACGTTTTTTCATGACAGCATGAGTTTTATTTCTATTGTTTAGACTGTTCAGTGGGAAGAGAAAGCAGAGTTTTAAATGAAGTGGTAACTGTTGTATTTCAACTCAAACCATGACCTTTTTCTAAACCTTACCAAGCCAAAACTGAAAATTTGTGACCAGATACACAAATCAGTAAAGGCCAGCAAAGAAAGGCTTTATTAGAGATAAATCTCCCTCATAACTCTGAAAACTGACCTATAGGATGTTTAGAAGCACACAGTTATCTGCTGTCAGATCCTGACCGATCCAATCCGATGTTCATGAAGTTACTGTTTTTTTCTGCATGCCGTACGAGGCTGCAGGAATTTACTAAAGTCAAAGGAAAGAATCTGATTCACAGCTACCTGTGAACAGCAGCTTCTGCAATATCATGAATTTCACTGAATGACAGACTGTACGACTCAGACACTATTCTAACTCTTTAAGATGTGAAATGCATTAATATGTTAAGTAATAGTTCTGATAACAGGGAAATAAAAGTGAAGCTGAAACTAATATACGGTAAATCAGTTTGTGATGTTGCTGAGCTCTGTGTGTGTGTGCACTGCTGAATAAAGACACAAACAGATGCCTTTGTTTTCATTATGGACTGATGTCTGAGTAGAAATGTGACTAAAACCTGAAACTCTATTTGGTTTTATCCAACAGTGACTGTTCTGTGAAGAACCTCTTTGACTGTTTGGATGATCTTAAATCCTGGATGGAAATTAGCTTCCTTCAACCAAATGATAGCAGCTATATTTGAACAATATTTAAAATCTGGGTAATTTTATTAAGCCCCCAGCAGCCTGCAATAGGCTTAGGCTGCTTCCCATGATGCACTGAGCACTTCCTTTCACTCTCCATGTGTTTATACACCACTTCCATTTAATCATTAGCTATTATTAACTCTGTCTCTCTCCCATACGTGTGCCTTTTTGTCCTGTCTCCCTCTGCTCTCTTCTGTTTCCCCTCACCCCCAACTGGTCACAGCAGATGGCTGCCCCTCCCTGAGCCTGGTTCTGCCGGAGGATTCTTCCTGTTAAAAGGGAGTTTTTCCTTCCCACTGTTGCCAAGTGCTTGCTCATAGGGGGTTGTCTGATTGTTGGGGTTTTCTGTCTAATATCGTAGGGTCTTTACCCTAAAATATAAAGCGCCTTGAGGCGACTGTTGTTGTGATTTGG